>BMAO01006057.1:0-148089 GCA_019973975.1 Trichonephila clavata | reverse complement strand
TTTTTTTTTTTAAATTAGCAATGTACTATATCTGAATAAAGATGCTAGATTTCAAAAATGTGTGCCACATCTAGTGAAGATGGTGAAATCTTGGCAAATGCCTCAGTAATCTAGGCTTTTATAATGCATTATTTAAAATTTGGAACTGTATTTTTTATTCCTTGCATGTATTAATGATCCTTAAAAATCGCGGTCAATCCTGTATAAGAAAGATTGATAAGTTTATATTTTTTCTTGATTCAAATTTTTTTTAAATACAGGATTAAAATTTTAGAAGTTTTATTGGTCGTTTTTATACTTGAAAATGCAGTCGAACCCCGAGTTAACGAGCCTCTATTCAACGAAAATTTCATGATTTAACTTTCTCCAATTAAAATGAAGGGAAAAACCCCTATTTAGCGAATAATAAATCCCGAATTAACGAATTATCTCAACAGCTGGAAAAAAATAATATTATTAGTTTGTTAGAAACAATTGGAATTTTTCAAATTTCAACTTTTTGTCCAGAATAGGAAAAAAAGATTTTTCTTGAAAGTTAGAAATTTTGACGGGCAAGGGTGTAAAAAGTTAGCCTAAACAGATGCCAAGGAGTCACGAGTGTAACCTATGGTGGGAGTTTGGAATAGGAGAGGAAGCTTTTTTTTATCTCCTCCCACTCCACAACGCAGGGAGTATTTTAAGATTTAAAGAGAATGTTATATTTGATGACCTATTATCTGTGCAACTGAAAGTTCAGAAAAACTGTTGTTTTGTCGGAGCCAATTGTGATAATGTTTGGTTCCCTCTTACATCCGAACCCCTCTTGCTACTGTAAACCCGGCTAGATGTGTGGGAGAAATAGAATAATTCACAGACATGTTTTCAAACTAATTAATTTATGAATTCTATTAACAATCAGACACAATACAATTCTAATTAAGGTAGCTGATATATAGTAGAGCGCGGAGGTGAGATTCTATAACACGGGGATACTACTACAGACCCTCAACTGAATCTAAGACAGCTTAAATACGCTCAAATAAATCTACGTCGCACACTAATAAACTAGCTTCTACTTAATCAAAAACACAGTACCTGAACTTTTTTATGCATCGGATCCTACACTGGAAACTTGCAGGTGATCTCTTCGACTTGTTCAAATGTCGTAGGCTCCACGCTCTGTAATCTTTCACTAATTCCACTCCTTTCAATATTCAACTAACAAACTAATTCTCAAACTTTATGCTAACTCCTGCTTGCACTCCACCGTATCAACTTCAGCGTGTCAACAACAACATGTTAACAACTAACTGCCAACTCGCGAAACAGAATTTATATAATATACCTCATTTACAAAATCACGTTTCCTTACTTGATGAAGGTTGGTTGTATTAAATATTTTCCTTTAAAAACAAGAAGGGATTAATGGAACCGCGTTTAGATCCGTCACACAAGCGAATAGCAATTCTTATGCAGAAGTTAATAATGATAATCTTATCAAAACTATTGTATTTCTAATGCTTTGCATTACTAAGAAATTGTGAAAACATACCTTATGCAGCAGGATGTAAATGACACAGTATTTTAAGTCGAAAAAAGATTTCTTTCGAATCAGAAATCAAAAAGATTTTCAAAAATCTATCAGTCAGTATTTTAAAAATTTCCAATTTACTGGCGCGTAATAACTTACTAATAGTATTTTTAGCTATGAATAAAAAGTTAACATTTCTAATTATGGATATTTTGTGTAGTTGCTTATTGTAGAATTACCAAAAGGAAAATGCCGAAAAATTCGTATTTTGTTTGACCTCGATATAACGAATAACTCCAATTTAACGAACAAAATATTCGGTCCCAATGAAATTGTTAAATAGGGGTCTGACTGTATATCGCTTTAATGTTAGCTTTGTTTAAAGAAATTCAATTTCACATTTAAGGTAATAAAAACAGAAACGATTAAATATAATCAAACGGAAGGCTGATGTAAATTAAACCATACAAAAGTGTTTAAATTTTCTTAATCATATCTTACAAGAATATGTTTAAAAGTTTGTGTTGTGAT
The DNA here is from genome assembly GCA_019973975.1 of Trichonephila clavata. Classification (NCBI taxonomy): domain Eukaryota; kingdom Metazoa; phylum Arthropoda; class Arachnida; order Araneae; family Nephilidae; genus Trichonephila; species Trichonephila clavata. The sequence continues at coordinate 146,048 of BMAO01006057.1, read as the reverse complement.
TACTTCTTTAGCAGCGACTATTGTCTCTTGCATGAATAAAAATATTCAACAACAAATAAAAAAAATAACTTAAATCTCAGATAATAAATTTACCAGAATCAAATAGATGCAATAATTATAATACAACAAAAAATGTTTCTATAAAATAATGCTAAAAGTATTGATCTTATTTATTCGACATTTTAAAAGTATTGGAAATATAAGAGCCTTCTTCAACTTTCTTTACATTAAATATTACTTTAAAAATTTCTCAAGTAATTTTTTCCAATCATATGCCAACATTTCTATCCCCCTTTTTCATTTGACCTTGTCAAACACTTTGCTAAGAAATTTGAAAAATTGAGAGCTAACTAAAAAAATATTGATTAGTAGATTTTATCTTGTTGCAAAAGAGGTCTCAATATTTATATAAAAAAATGGATGCTTGTATATATGACTTCGCTTCACTCCAACACCGTTGAACCGATCCCTATGAAAATTGGCATGTATATGTGTTTTTTATAGAGAAGTGTTTTGTGCTCCCCACCAGGTGGCGCTACAACATATCAACTTCTGCACCGTTTAATCCATCGCCAAATTGCCTACATGGTCGCCAAAAAGGATGCCAACTTGGCTCTATCACCAATATTTTGCTATGTTTCTCCAATGAATCGCCATTATAATGTAAAGAACGGCTTTGCTTGCAAATATTATAATTTTAACCTAAAATAAATACAACAGAAAGTAATATTAACGTATTACACATCCAGATAAAAATTATTTACACTATTTTAAGCATTCATTACACAAAATTTGTAGCAGTATGTTACTTTTGCTGAGTAGAGATCAGCTTAGGAAGGAGTTTTCAAAAATTGACCCATAGGGGAGTTACAGAGGCGTTATAAAAATAAAAATCAATTTTATCAACTATTCGACCTACAGACTTAAAATTAAACAAACATAATTTTTTGTTCAACTAAGATATGCAAAAAGCTTTTTTTTTTAAATAAAAAATTGCATTTCACGTAAAATGAAATTAAAAATTTCTTTATCCTTCAATCTGTATTGTTTTGTTTTTCAATTCCCCCGTGCGAAGAGCGGGTATACCTGCTACTTCCTTATAAAAAAAATAAAAGCAGAGATTCGTATTAATACACAATAATACTTAAAGCATTTAGACACTGAAAGGGGAAATATATATTTTTGTGTATAATTCTATTTTACATTTTTATTTTGAGAACATGAAATGTAGAAAAATATGTAACTTTTAATTATATTATGTGTGGGAATATAAATACATTCAATGCTTATGTAAACATTATAAAACACATTTAAGCAACTTTTTAAAAAAAATCGTGATATAAATCTCGAACTTTCAAATTTGCATTCAATGAAAATACTTCTAAATTCAAACAGTCATCACATTGTCAAAGGCAAAACTGTTTGAAACCATCAAAACAGGACTTGAATATTATACAGTTGACCATTTTCGCGAGGCCAGACACCACCAAATTAAAAAAAAGTTTGCCAAAATGCTGTAAAAGAGTGGAAACCTCTCCTAACTACCACACCAACGGGAGGACGTTTGAGCTCTCGACAGATTTTACGTGCATCGCTCCCCTACACTGCGCTAGATGCGGGATGGGATCTGAAAATGGGAAATTGTTAATCCTGATGATCCAAATTAGGACAATGGAACACAATTATAAATTACTGTATTGTCATCGGTCCTGGACAAGTGAGCAAAATTTCGAATTAATCTGACCTTTTAAAGTGCGTAAAAGTTGAGTTTAAAGATTCCGTTACATATAAGTGAAGCTTATAAAAGGGTGTTGATAGAATGTAATGAAGAAGGAATTGCTTTTTGTGTAGGTTTCTTAAAATGTAATAATAAGTATGTTAAGATTTTTCATGGAATTTTCAAGTAACAGTTTATAGGGGGAAAAAATTGAAAATAATTTAAACTTTTCAATAAGTAAAGTTCGCTACACTAAACAAGCGACGGAAGGAATTTAGGGAAATTCCCTACAAGCTCAAAATTACTTTCAACTGAGTTGTCATGATTTTAGTAATGCTGCTACCTTTTATATTTATATCTGAAATTTGGGAGAAATTATCAAAAGTTTGGCTTGCTTGGTGGTCAGGGTCCGAGGGCCCCCCTGAGCTTGAAGGCCCCTTTGCACGGCAACACCTTGCCCATTGGTAGCTACGCCATAGGAAAAGGGATCAGAGGCGTAGCTACTGCCGTGTCAACGATACGGGGGTCTCAAGCTACATGGGCCCCAACATATGTAGGAAAAATAATAAGGGGCCCCAAAAAGGGGTGTGCAAGAAATTTCGATACGGGGTCCACTCAGAACTAGCTACGCTAATGAAAGGGATCCCAAAAATTTTTAACCCTATATTTCTTAACAAATAAGATGAGAATAATATTAAAAATTGTAAACAATGCTATTGTTATCGAGCATGAGCAATCAATATTATTGAGTTCTAACGTGAGCGAGAACAATTTTAACTATTGGCTGCGTATCCCGGCATTTGGCGTTTTTTTTTTAAAATTCGACGAAATTGGTCATCGGTATAATACGGAAGTACCCAATTTTGTGTTAAAATATCATGCATACTTTTCCATAGCTGATAAATCATTTTGTACTTGCGAACATTTTTATCCAATTTTCATATATTTTTCCAAAATAAAATTTTTTTTTCACGTTAACTTTTGCTTTCAGGCCCTATTTTCGTCATATATGGATATTTAAAAATTCTTTTCTAACTATTCTTCTATTACCAGACGTTGCTAGCAACAAAATACGTTGTTTCTTGTTAGAAAAACATTTTTCGATAGTTATAGTTCTTTACTGTGAGTCACATCCTTCCAGGGTATTTAACAACACTAAAGGCATAAGAATCCCTTTTAACACCTACCTGTATGAAAGGAAGTAATAACCTATATTTATGTCAGCCGTGTTTTCTACACTCTTTCTTATAAAGAAAAAGGTATCACGCCTTTAGGACAGAGAACTAAATGATGGAAAACTATTTAACTAAAAGCGACATAGCAAGACTTACACCACTCCTTCTCTATCATCGTCATGTTTTAGTATATTGTCATTCAAAATATTCGAAAGAATCTTCTTTAACGCTAAACAATTCGGTCATCCGAAATGTTTTGTTGTATGATAAAAGAACTACTAAGGCAACCGTTTTCCCTTGTAGTTATACGTGATTCATTTAACTTGTTTTTTTTTGTTTTATTTCGACAATAAAAGCAGATGTTTTTGTTTACACCCCACGAGACGTTTGAAGCTGCATTTAAACCATTAATGAATCGTTGCTTGGATGCCAAAATGTATTCCATATCATGCGAGGTAAATTCGTGTGACATTTTTACATATATTAGCCAGATACAAAAATTCCATCTCATAACAAAAATTATGTATGTCTCAGGATCAATATTCGCTATTGTGATAGTAAATTAATAAGCTATTAAATCTAGATCATCATAAAAATGAATTATTAACATACCATGTTGCTTAGAAGGTAATTCATATTTTAGCGCCTTCAGTTAAGTAATAAAAATATTGTCCACATAATAAGTAAGCTTTTGATGTAGAAGCAACCAGTAGAACTCTACCATATCTATCTCTAAGATCAGCAAAACTATTCTATATATTTCCGATAATAACTTTATATTTACGATTTTTTATTCCTTTTTATTTAAACTAAAAGTTACAAATCAGCAGACGATTTGAGTTGAGCTGTCGCAGAGAGAGGTTGCAATTAAATTCATATGTAATAATAATCGTATACAGCCGGCTCAAGTTCATGGTGGTTGAGTGCTATCTTATAACAAAAATTTTGCATGCTTCAAATTCAGTATTGCAGTAATAAATTAATAAGCAATTAAATATAGAAATAATCTTAAAAATTAATTTTAAATGCACTGTGCAGTGTATATTTTTACTATTAAGTAACAAAAGTATTGCCAAAATAACTTTATGGGCAGCTTTTGATGGAGGATTAACCAACAGAGCTCCACCACGTCAGAAGGATCAGCAAGAATAATTTTAATAACCTTATTTTTGTTCAGTTCAGTGCAATGATACCACTTTAAATTTGGAGACTTGGCCATGCCTTATGCTCGGACAGAATTTGATAAAAATTTTAATATTTTAGAATCTATCAGTCGATATTAAAAATTCTTCTACTTTTTGGACATGCTCTATTGTTTTAAATTTCGCTATTGCTGAGTATAAGACCAATCTCCGTGATTGGAGATAAAAATTTTTGTTGAATTTTGTATTTGTTATAGGTAAAATGCGTGAAATGTTCACTTGTTTCTGGCACTTGACATTCCGAACACATTGAAGAATCTACTTGTTTAAAAAGAAAATGTATGTCATTCAATGGTAGTTTTTTTGCCCGCAAAATCTTATTAAGTAAAACCTTTGAATTTCTATTGTTTGCTGCCTGTCTATTCCACTTTTCAAGATGTGAAATATAATTAAAGTTTTTACGTATTCGGCTCTTTGTCCAAGTGATTCTTCATTTTTACTTTTATGTTGTTTTTTGAAGTGTGTGTGTGTGTGTGTGTGTGTGTGTGTGTGTGTGTGTGTGTGTGTGTGTGTGTGTGTGTGTGTGTGTGTATCCTCCACTGAACTTCAAGGAATAATACTCTAAAGTTCTAGCTTATCAATTTCTTCATTAATCTCTACTCCCTTTTTGTGCTGGTACCCAAATAAATGTTATGGATTGAACTATGTGGAGACTTTCTTGCAAAGTGGATCAAAAATTTAAAATTATCGAATTTGATTTTATATAATATTTGTATACTTTTTAAAATTGATAAACTGTCCGTCAGGATAACATAATTTTCTGCTTCTGTAACCCAGTTTTGTAACAGAGTCCATTTTGCTATTGCTTCACAGTAAAAATTGAATTCATCTCTTTCAGTAAGAAACCCTGTTGGGCGTTTTTTTTAACCTTATTTACAATTCCATATTCCCTTCTCAGTTACAGTTGCAAGTTTTGCTGGATATGGAGCTAAAAAGGCTATTATCCCTATTCCCTTTTCATTAAATTAAAAGTTACAAATCAGCAGACGATTTGAGTTGAGCTATCGAAGAGAAAGGTTGTAAATAATAGATTCATATTCAATAAATTCTACCCACCCGGCTCAAGTTCATGGTGGTTGAGAGCACAGCAGAAATTATGTCTGCTTCAAAATCAATATTCGGTGTTGTATACTAAATTAATAAACTACAAAATCTATCGAAGAGTTCCTTGCAGCAACGATCTTCATTTCTTCTAACCAGATGACTAGCCCAATTAAGTAAAATAGCTATTTTAAATAAAAAAAAACTCTTGGCTGTCCGACCAGGCGGCAGACTTCTTTGAAGAGGATTTTCAAAACTTAGTTCTAAGGTATGACAAGTGCATTAATAAACTCGACAACTATGTAGAAAAATAGGCAAAAGTATGTACAATCCCAAAATAAAGGGGGGTTTTTTTGTAAAAAATATATTGTTGTTATTTTTTAAAAAACAAACGGACCTTACTTAAAAAACAGCCCTCGTAAATACCGTAACATGGATTTTATTATTACTTTTTTTTATGGTTTGGGGGAAATAATTAGTGATTTCCGCCTTAAAGGATATTGTAAAGTTTTGGAACATACCCCTAAATTTACCTTATGTCGCATGTATTTTTTTACACGTTTTTTTGCACGGTTTTCTAAGGAATGTATCTACCGTATAACAAAACAAAAAAAGTTGGGTGTATATTTAAACATAAGTAAATCCACTCCTATAAATTATATATCTCAAAAATCCTAGTTCAATCCCGGTATAGAAGTCTTACTTATACAGGGTGTCCCAAAACGACCGCATAAACTTCACAGCTAAATTCCTCTTTGGGACTGCATAAAACAGCCCAAAGAAGCGTTCCTGTACGATCCATAGTTTACGAGAAAAATACGAAAAACAAAGTATGACGTCACTTCAGGTGCAAGAAAAAAACACTTTATTGACATATCAACAGCAGTATATGCACAATTTAAGGCAGATGTTCAAAATGTCCACCGTGCATGTCGAAGCAGGCTTGAGCACGCCGTGGAATGGTTGTCATCACACGTCGCAGCATCGTGGGTCCACCGAAGTACAAGCAGCATGCAGACGAGCAACTAAGTCCATTTGTGTTGTCACTACGTCTCGATACACTAGTTCCTTGAGATGGCATGTCGCAATAGTCGCAAGGCATGTCGCAGTAGTCACGAACGGAATACATGACCACAATACGAAGACTACCGGTAGCTGCAAGATGCAGCCTTTTAAATACGAGTTCAACGGCGGCTTTACGTCATTCCACGGCACGCGCATGCATGACGCGACATGCGCGACGAACGTTTTACACATTATCGTCTGGAAAGATTTGCAAATACTGTTTTTGATATGTCTAATAAAGTGTTTTCTTGCACCCGGAAGTGACGTCATGCTTTGTTTTTTTGTATTTTTCTCGTAAACTATGGATCGTACAGGAATGCTTCTTTGGGCAGTTTTTATGTACTCCCAACGAGGAATCTAGCTGTGCAGAGTTTATGTGGTCGTTTTGGGACACCCTGTATATGTACAGGCATTGTTATTATAGAAGCATTTTTTTTCATAAAAGGAGAATGTTTCGAAAACATGTCAGTTTTTCTTCATTCTTTGCCAAAAAGTCGCCTTTAAATAATTTTTTTCTCACAATAATATTCTTAAAACGATTTTATATGTATGTTCTAATTCAAATGACATTTTAATATCAAAGAAAAATATTCATTCATATGCTTATGCGAAATCACGATTCTGTGAACAAAAACGTCACTCAAATGTTTTGTGGAAAGTATGTGTCGCTACTATGTTATCCATTTAGTATTCAATAATAAATTACAGGATAACACGAAGAGAAGAGCACTGAAGGCGACACACGCTGATGATAGTAGATCACTTTAGCCGTGTAACAATTTACGTTTCCGGGGTGCACCAACAAGGAGGTGGATCTACATTGCACTCCACAATGGAACTTTTGGCTAAAATGAACAATACAGTTCCTTTTTATAGTGCCAAAAGTAATTATAAGGAAATACTACAAAGAGCACTTCCAGTCTAAATTCAACAACAAAAAAAAAAAATAAACAAAAAGTGTGGTTTAGCAAACTCCTTCATATTCCAAAATGGCCACGAGATAGAGCAGTGACCGATTTTCGAATCGCCACTGGCCACGACTGCCTGTCCAAGCATCTAAATATGATAGGCATTGCGCAGTCCCTTTGTAAACTGTGCGACTCCAATGAAGAAATGGACGCCATTCATTTGGCACGCTGCCATGCACTCAGCTCTGGATCCATGTGGAGCAGATATTGGGAGGCCAGACACAAAATGTGGGATTTATAGACTATACTGTGAACTCTTGTGTTTCTTTTCTTCTTTTTTCTTTTTTTTTATTATTATTTTTTATCTTGTCCTTTGTTTTTTGTCAATATTCTCTGTTTCTCATTTTGTTTGCAGTTGTCTTGTAATCCGCCATTGGAAATAAAAAAAAGTAATAAATTACAGTGAACTTCAAGCAAAAAATCCCATCAGGAAATGATTAAATCTGATATTGATGTATAAAAAAATATAAAAGTTTTTTTTTTTTTTTTTTGCTTAGTCCGTTTAATCTGAGTGGTTTAAATTTCAATCCTATATGTTGGATTGCTCTGAACCGAAATTATTGCTGCAGTAGATTTGTTTCGATTTTCTTTCCTTTCTTTTTTAGTATAGGCTATGTTCTAACTGTCACCGTAGCATGCAGACAGGAAGTAATTGAAATAAGTTATTGATAGCGAATGTAAATGACATCAGATGCACCTTGCAAACATATCATTTATACAACTGCATGGTTTTTGTCTGAATGAAACCCATTTGGGAAAGGGAAAAAAAAAAAGAAATTTCAAAATGGTATGTAATAAGTTTGGACTTTGAAAAAATATAAAAAGCTCTTCTTTTTTTATTTTACATTTGCATGCATATTTTATCTTTCAAAAATAAAAATAACTCAGAGCGTTGACTCGGCTAAAATCGAAACCAAAGCTGTGGACTCTGCAGATGGTCATACTATCAGTTCGATTATATTAACCTTTCTATAAATTCATTTTCCTGATAGTTATTTAAGAATCCAGCAATCAACATATGATCATAGGATATGTAGCACTTTTACGTAACATCTTCTCTAACTATTGAATACTAGTAAGATATATTTATATCAAAAATACACAATATACATTAAGAACAAGTAATATAAAAACAATTTAAGTCATTTCCTACTTAGGTCAACAAAGAAAAATTTTATTTTAGTTACTTTTTATTAAATAATTACAATTAATATAAATATGTACATACATATGACAGAATCACAAAATTAAGTGGCAAAATAGAAAGCGATTTTCCTTTTTCCTTTCTGTAAATGGTGTTGGTCTGCTATTTTTGTTTGTTACTATTTTTCTATTAATTAATTATAATTATTCCAATAAATAGTAGAAAAAAATCACATTCTCAGAAATTAGGCCATCCCAGGTATTTGGAACCCACGACCTTTCGATTAGAAGCCCAACGCGCTACAGGTATAAAACGAAAGATTTTCCTTTTTATATAGTATAATGTTGAACTATTATTTTTGTTAACTACTATTTATTCATTAATTATTTAAATATTAATGAATTAATAATTGAAAAAACTCCATTAACATCAAGTGTCATTCACTACAAGTTTTAAAAAATGTATTTGATTTTAAGTCGATAAATAACAAGTATTTTATTAACAATTGAAAATTTGAACAAGATATATATATATATATATATATATTGACTCTTTTGGCTTCTTACATTTTAAAGTTCTAATTCTGTTCATGTTATACATACGCTTAGTTAATTCTTCTATAATAGACTCTTCCATTATTTTTAAAGTGTGTTTCTTTAAATCTGGTTTGAATCTTCTAGCTTTGTTAGTGATATTATTTTGTATTATCAATTTTATTATGCATGTATTTCTTTCATATTTTATGTTACTATATATATATATATATATATATATATATATATATATTCAGGAGAGTGTGAACTAAAAGTAGGAATTGAAAAAAGGAAGCATTAGAACTTTTAAGTTAGCAAAAATTTGTTATAATTCATACAAAAGTTGTTTAATAGACAATTCATTAATTATTTGAAAGATTGCAAAATAAGAGCAACAATTTAAAATTTTAAATAAAGTCACAAGCTTATTTTTAAAAAAAAGCTAAGTATAGTTTTTAAACTGACTACATAAAAAAAAATTATTATAAAATCAAACATGCCGGCTGGGTGGCATGGTTGGCCACTAGAGTTGGACCCCGATGGGAGGGTAGAGAAGAGACGCCACCAAGAGCGCTGATTGGTCAAATCAAATAGCGCGCTTCCCAACTTCCTGCTACACATTTCCGTCTCTTTTCCGAAATCACTCCTATAAATATCCAGCAACCGAGAAGAAAGATGTTACACATCAAAAATCAGATGATATATAGTAAAATCTATAAAAATTTTATTGGATGGGAAATACCAATGGAACGTAAGAATGCAAATAGATTCGATGAGGATTTTCGCCAACTAATTCAACCATTGTGGGATCTTTGAAGTCAAGTTCCAGTTAACGGATTTAGTAGACTGATTACTCATTTTCGTCACTTTTAAAAGCCACATGAGGGCATTGACGGCGGACTTTTCAATTTTAAACAACGATTAAAAGATGAGAATGACATTTGACGGCCGGTACCCCACTCTCTAAGAGTTAACATCAGGCTAGTGGGAGAAATTGAGTGCACAAATTAAGAAAATAATGTGTCCTTCTGTGGATCCAGTATTCGAAATGATAATTCAAAATTATATAGCCTGTCGCAAATAGCCCTCGAGTAGCATTCAATATACGATGTTAATTCAAACCAATAAGCTCATAACAGTAAATCAAGTAAAGTTTATTCGGATACTTTTTCTCGTAAAATCATAAAATAATACCATGAAATATAAATTAGAAGTTCTGATAATTTCTTAGATTCGTAACTTTCTTGACTTCAGTGAATCGTTATAACTAATCAACAATACAGAAAATTCATAGAAGATTCATGAACTCATAATAATTCTTCGGAATTCCCCCATTTCCGATACCAAATCTCTTTTTTCCAAATAAAAGATTTCATCGACTCCTTTTTTAGTAGAATAAAAAAAAATTAACGATGTTCCAAAAGACGCTCCCTTTTAAACGGATTTATCACGCGATCTTAGAAACTGGACAGCGGCCAGGATGTGACCAACGTACGTGACGAATGGCTCGGGATACGCCCGATGAGCTTTGACACTCGTTTGACCAATGGGTCAATAGGGGACAGTGGCTATCTTGTTGCTTCCCTTTTAGAAAAGTTTTCCCAGGGTTAATCGATTTGTGGGACAAAAAAAGAATGAGGTGTTTTGATGGTGGCTTTTACCACAAGCATAATTTTTTTTCTGAAGAAGTGGGCTTTTCTTACCTTGATTCTAAAATAGTCAAGGACAAATAGATGACTATGAAAGTTTTCTAATGCTACAAAAACTAAAGTTATTTCCTTCTACAGCCCCAGTGGTGAATGTTGGTCTCATTTAATATGCTGGCTATTTATTCGACTAATTTTCCTCCCTTTTTCTCTCCCCTCGTCTTGTATATTCTTCCAGATTGTTCTGCACTAATTTAAATAAAAATGAGCTACTTCGATAAATATTACGCCTTATAATGTAGGAGTTCATTTGAAAGCATAATTTTCATTAACTAAAACGTATTTTTTAAGTAAATTTATGCATATAAGCTCCAATGCGATTTTTAAATAATCATGCAAGCTTAGGGTTTCAAAAACAAGCTGATAATTTTTTATTAATGAAAATTAATTCCCTTTAGGATGTCACGAGGAGTATAACAGAACATGTACGTAATCACTTGGTCTCATGACGTAATCTAAGGTTGCTTTAATTCTTTTTATTTGCGATGATACCCCCCCCCCTTTTTTTTTTTTAAAGAAAAATGCAGGATTAGTGTTTCTGAAGTGATTTAAATATTATTCGTGTTGCAAAATATTTTTTTCCGTAAAATAAAGTATTCTTAATGTGCATTTAGGCATTTTATACCGTAATTTTCTTCTAAGGGGATGTCTTAAAACAGTGGTCTTCAAACTGTGTTCCACGGATCCCTGGGCATACTCAGGGGTTCCACGAGTTACAATAAAAAAAATTGGAAATAAACTTATTAATGTGTATGCAAAATGGATTCACGTTCTCTAGGAAGCTTGTATAACCACAGGAAATAAAATCTTATGCCTATCATTAAGAAACTGAAAATCTTATTTTTGCATAACTTTATTTTGCAATACTTTTTTTTAAATTTTATTATAATATAATAAAAAAATATTAAAATATTTTATCTTCATACATATATTACTTACTAGAATGTGAATGTTTTATTGTTTCCTATCCCGGGTTCCACGAGATAATTTTACACTTGTTAGTACAATGTCTTCCAAAACTAAATAGTTTTCTAATAGAGAACACACTATTGTGGATAAAACACCTACAATAAAGAAGGGATAAAGCAACTTATTTACATATCAACAGATTCGATGTAGAAAATCTAAATTTAAGCAAGAACATATTCTAAATTTTATGTTGCAATTCCATGCAAAATACACAGTATTTCTCACAAGCTATAGACATTTTAAGCCATTCAGAACAATGTGTTTAAGTAAAAAATATTTCTCAACGTGAGTGGCTACAAAAACAAAGCATAGAAACAAATTAAACTCAGAATATGTAATTCGACTGCAGTTAATCTTAATACACCTAGACTTCCATAGTTTGTGTGAAAAATACAAGCATATATCCCATTTACTAAACATATTGCATGGGTAGGTGACACTTGGATCACAAATTAATATTATTAATGAGTAAATTATATTAAAATTAGATCAAAATTGTTGAACAATGAATGCAATATTTTTAATAACCTTTACATAAAGTACCAATAACAGGCTGATCTACTTTAAATATTATTTTGAGATATATTCTTCTAATGTGTGTGTGGAATAGGATTCTACGATAATATTTTCTAGTTCTAGGGGTTCTACGAGAACACCTTCTAGTTCTAGGGGTTCCGTTAGTTAAAAAAGTTTGAAGACCACTGTCTTAAAACTTTGCAAGTAGATTGCATACATGTGGCGCCATCTGCATGCATTTTGTTAAAGCTCGCCGGACATGGCGTCAGAAAACTCTGAAAGCAAAAATATAAATATTTTTCGTAATTTTAAAATTTTCTAGACTATTTCTGAGATTTGTGCATTTTGTGGTGAATTTATATGAGTACTGTACGTTCCCAGCAAAAGTTTTACTCCTATATAAACGTGATTTCATTGTTCTAAAGTATTATTACGTTTTCAGTACATTTGGAAGTCCCCCTTAAAGATTTTTTTCCAAGTCAGAGCATCCTCGGAATGCACAACTGCAGATTTCAAAGGGTGTGGAGTCATTATATCCTTACGTTCATTATCAAAACAAATGCAATTCTAACTTTTTGAAACTTAAGGAGCCAACGGAAATATTAATTCTGCCAAAATTAAACTAACACTGAAAATAGATTACCTAAATCAGGCGTTGCCACCTATGGCACGTGGTACAATTCTCAGTTGCATATTCTAAGTCACTTAACAATGCTATCAGCACTGGCGTAGCTAGTTCTGAGTGAATCCAGTATCAAAATTCCTTCGTAGTTCTTTTATAGTATGAGAGACTTGTTAGTAGGAGTGTAGTACACATGTTGGGACCCTTGTAGCTTGGGGGCCCCGTATCATTGATACGGTGGTAGCTAAGCCCCTGGTGTTATCAGATAAAATTAAATCACCTAATCTCTCCTCTCAGAGTTCCATATATTTTCCATCACTTCTTTCGGTTTATTGCGCGGATATGCAAGCACTGAGTACAATTTCAGTGGAAGTAGAATTTAGTTTGAGACAAGTCGTGCGCTATAGATTACTTTTACGACCTACCCTAAAATTGTGAATTTTGCCAAAGATTCACAAATTTTTCTTGTAATTTTATTTTATAGGCCATCTTATTAGCTTTATAAAAATACAAAGTTTATTATTTTCCATTCCCTGGAACAAAAACTACAAGTGTTTTAGTAAACGCAGATGTCATTACTTGGACAAGATATATATGCCATACTTTAAAACGCGTTTTACTCGAAATGTGTTTTTTTATAATTCTCAAACGGGGCCAGAGCGATTGCTCAAAAAGTTTTGAAAATAACTAACTTTGTGTATGTTCTGTATGATATTAAAACTGTTTTAACCTTCAGATTTATCAATCACTGTTTTATTTTAAAATTTACAGTCCCTTATGTGAATATAATCACTGTTTTGTTAAGCAATTTCATATAATAACTAAGATAAAGTGCTGTAGTTTTTGTAAAAATTAAAATATCTCTTATTCTGATGGTTATTTCAAAAATGAATAACATAGCAACTCATCAGGATTGAAAAATTGAAAATCTGTTCATAAACTTTTGGTACAGAATGGGCCGCGTTTATGTTATTTTTTGTCAATTTTTATACATTTTTTCCCATTTTAGTAATAATAATTTCTTTTTCTCTTTTTTAATTTTAGCATATTTTTTCATAAAACGTACTAAACAAACCTAATAACAACAACAACAAAATCCCCATACCTCCATTTTTTTTTTTTTTAAAGTTGTCGCAAGTAGTTGGATACCTTAAGTTTTAATTTTGAAGTTTGCATTATATTTAATTATCATGGTAATTCCTACCTACATATTTAATCAAATTTTTACTAAATAAAGAAAACTTGATGTTCATGGCTTTCGAGACTCTTGAGCGAATGAGTATAGATTCGCATAACATAAAAATCGTGCTATTTGTGTATTATGTTATGAAAACTTCGTTTGTCTCCCTCCAAGTGTACAAAGACATTTTCAAGCTAAACACCAGACCACATTAAAGAATTCCAATGAAAACTGTTAAGTTATAAAAAAGAGCTGTTACCGGATATAAAAAACAAGTTGCAATTTTTTATCAAACACAAATGGAACCAAACCTAAAGCTACAGTTTCGTATTCACTCACTGTGTAGCGATAAAGGGCAAACCTTTCACAGAGGATGAATATATAAAGAACACATTTTTAAAAAAGTGTTAAAGTGTTGTTTAGAGCTTTACCAATTCTACAAGCAATATTATCCCGAATTTAAGAAATGCCGTCTTCCATACCAACTACCGAAAGGCGAATAACTTAAATAGCAAAAAAAGTATCTGCAAAGCAGAGAATTCTGGTTTATATACAAAGAGTTCACATTTAACGTTGCTCTTGATCAGTGATTCCCAAAGTCGTCTATATAGACCCCCAGGGGTCTATGACCACGACAGCAAGAAAACTATTTGGGGGTCCATGAGGTATAAATAAGGATCTACAACATTTGTTCTCATTAAACCAGATCGTGATTTTAATTTTAAAGGAAAATTTAAGCAAATGGAAACCAGATTTTAATTACCACAGAAAGCAATGAATTCCTATGGTCAAATTGAAAAAATGCCGTATTACAAGAGGAATTGATCGGAATAGGAAATAACGGAGATCTTAGAGTAAAATTTAGAAACGGATGTCAGCAATTTTGGCTTTAAAGAGACATACCTATTACTTATCTCGAATTATAGAGTATTGGAGAAAGTTTTTAATTGTTTTTCCTAGTGAGAAGAAGCTCCAGTGCGGTTGTCGGCTGGACTCTACTAACCGAGAAAATTTAGGGTTAAACCTGACAAGATTGATGACAAATGTTGAAAATTTGTTTTGAAGCACCAGATTCATCCCTATCATTATAAACATTTGTTTTTTAATCAGTTATTTTACGCATCACTTAAATTTTAAACTAATTAATATGTGTTTCTTAAGTTTCAGTGTTTCCCAACTACCCTACAATTGAAAATATAAATCTTTTAAAGTAAGTAGCTCTGTACCAGCTGTCATAAACACATTTAAGTTAATAAATTTGCGAAAATTTAATATTGCGTAAGCAGGAGTCTACCCCTAACCGAAAAACATGGCAAGGGGTCTATGAGACAAAGAAGTTTGGGAACATCTGCTCTTGATATTGAATGCCTTGCAGTAATTGCACGATATTGTGATAAAAATTGCATTTATAAGGAATTTGGCAATTTGACTCCTTTGTGACCAGTTTTCATAAACAATAGTGTACTTAAATTCAGATTTATTTCGATTACACAGATTTAAAATATGGAATAATTTGACATCAAGCGCGCGCTGTGGCTTTAACATGTGGTGGTATCTAAAATAAGCCAGTAACAGCCTCTGGACAGGAGTGATCACTTTTGTCTAGTGGTATGTCACGTGCTTACGAATCCATAGGTCACGGGTTTGAATCTCCGACAAACATTTACCATTAAACAACGCTAAAAAAATTATTTGAACTTATGTATTTATTCAATGGAACACACACAAACATATGGGGTTAACTTGATAATTCCAGACAGCCATATATAAGTTATTTGTAACATTTTAGAGACAATTATATTATAAATATTTTCTTACTAAGTACTTGGGATCCCTTACACCAGTGGTTCTTAAACTTTCGATCGTCATGGCTCTTCTTTATATATCAGTCTGACCTCGCGAATTCCAAGATTCTGAACATCCCTCCCAGACTACACATGGCTAAGTGATTTAAAGGTTCCGCAATAATCCTAAGACTGCATAATATGCTACTCATGCAGACCCTCCCCCCCCTTTAACTGAATTAATGTTCTTGAGTATTAAAAAACCGGATTATAATATTCTTCATTGAAATATGCGTTTTAGTAGAATTTTTTCATTGGGGGCAAGTTAGTGATCCAGTATAGGATGGGACATTTATAAATTTTTCCACGAGACATTTCAGAGTCTGTAAAGGAGGGAAATTTTAACATTAAATGACAAACCTTCGCGAACTCCCTAGAAAGACGGTGGGGACCCGAAGGTCCGTGAACCACAGTTTAAGGTATCCGACTACTTGCGACAACTTTTTTTTTTTAAAAAAAATAAAGATATGGGGATTGTTTTGTTGTTTTTAGATTTGTTGAGCACATTTTAAGAAAAATATGCTAAAATTAAGAAGAGAAAAATAAATTAATATTACTAAAATGGGTAAAAATTGACAAAAAATATCATAAAAGTGTCTGTATCATAAGTTTAAGAACAGATTTTCAATTCTGATGTGTTGCTATGTTATTCAGTTTTGAAGTGACCTTCAGAAAAAGAGATATTTTTATTTTTACAAAAACCAGAGCACTTTATCTTTTTTTAATATATGAAAATGCTGGGGAAAAAAACAGTGATTATATTCGCTTAAAGGGCTCTAAATTTTGTAACAAACTTTTCGAGACATTTATAGTAAAATGTGTTTTAAAGTATGGCACCTTGCTTAAAGTAATGGCATCTGCTTTTACTAAAACACTTGTAGTTTTTGTTCTAGTGAACGGAAAATGATAAACTTGGTATTTTTATAAAGCTAATAAGATGGTCAATACAATAAAACCATTAAAAAATGTCAATTTTTGGCAAAATTGACAATTTTAGGATAGTCGGATACCTTCAGAACCGCTGCCTTTTAAATATTATTAATTGCAGAATGGTAATTTTATATTATTAGAGTGAGAGAATATTAACGTCGCACTGTTCAGCTACACGAGGGCTTTTGGTGACGGACCTCGTCATTTTGAACCATGGTCAAGTGACTATGATGACATCTGAGCTGGAACTCCCTCTCCTGACTACCACACCACACCAACGGGAGGACGTTTGAGCTCTCGACAGATTTAACATGCATCTCTCCTCTACCCGGTGGGTCTTTAGTGGCACTGGGCTCGAACTCATTAATATCGTTAGAAGAAACAATTTTAAGTCAATGTTCAATAGGGACCCAACTCTCTTTTTGTGGAGCTTAATTTTATATTAAAGTACTTATTTTTCTTCAATACAGAAAATAACTATAAAATTAGATGTAAAAAAATAATAATTCCAGAAATTATTTGAATGTAGTGACGATTATAAACTTCACAAACCGAACACATATTACCTATGTTAATAAACCAGCTTTTTTTCAAACGGTGCGGCGCGCCCTCTTAGAGGGGCGTGGGGGCGCGAGCATATCGAAAAGTCGAAAATAAAACATTGTTTAAAAAATAATTAATGTACTTAAAAGAAGCAAAACAAAATACAAAAATAAAATACATATAATAATAAACAATCAATATACTGATACAATATAAATGTATGAGTGCTACACAATATATTTGCTGATTAATTTATCAATAATAAGTTAAGAAAAAGTTTAATAAATACTAGTGAGTCGCATATAGGCATGTCATATTCAAAACTATATTCAAAATTTAATAATTATTTTGCTAATTTTTAGATTTGTAATTAAAGTCGTATAATAGCTTTACGTCAAAGTACATTATTATTGCGTTTAACGCGTTATTATTGTTTGGAGGGAGTCGCGAAGAAAATTATGATTGAAAATTGGGTTGAGAATATTGAAAGTTTGAGAAACACTGTTATAAACTATGATCAGGAAAAAATAATTATTTGAAATTTAAATTATTTGAAATTCGTATTTTAAACGTGCGAATAAAAAAGACACATTCAAAAACAGATAGTTAATTTATAGTACTAGAATGAAGAGAATTTAAATGATGTAGCACAAGAACGGAAAGACCTAAACACGTGAAATTTGACCCTTTGAAACTGTGGGTTATGAAATGCTTTTAAAATAAAATTTATCTGCAAATAAAATCTCGATTTTAGAAACTTCCTGGATTTAAGATGCTGTGAAGTCTTGGAAAAAGATGTTATGATCAGGGTTTGCAATCCCGTGTCATATTTTCAATCCCGGGATTACATTATCCAAATCCCGGGATCCTGGTATTGGTCCCGGGATTAGGATTGGACAATTTATTAAAAATATTTACATATTAGCATAGTTGAAATTGCATAATGAAACTGAAAATATAATCAAAAATTAATTTAATATTATTTTAATGAAACAAATAAAAAATTAATTCATCATAAAAAACAAATAAAAATAGTACAAAGTTAAATTAAAAAAAACAACATTACTTGTGTTTTTGTAAATAAGCTTATAAAAACACAGCTCCACCAGCATTTCATCGTTGAAACGGCTTCTTATTTTTGTTACAAATTGTACTGCCGAAGAAAATGCACGTTTGGATTCTTTACTAGTAGGTATTATCGCCATTAAATAGGAGTATATTCTTTTCAGGTAGTCACCACGTCTCCTTCCATTTTCAAAAAAAGAGACATTTCTTTTTGAATTTTTTGTTAATAGTATTTCAAATATAATAGACTGTATTGGTGCATATACCTCTTTGATAACTTTATTTAGTTCTTCTGCTACACTTAATGGTTTTTGTGCCCATAAATTGATCCAGTTATTGAATCATAATGTGAATCAATTTCAAGTGTTACCTCATTTGAAACTGAAGATCCAGGTGCATGCGCTGTTAGCAATGCAATGCGGTTTGAAGTGTCTCAAGTCTTTCAAGCAGGTCCTCTACAATTATTGGCATTTAATTGAAGATGGAACTGTGACAAAATCTATTCTTGAGATGTTGCGCATATTATTGTGTAAGCATTGCAGTGAGTCACTTAGATCTAACCAACGTTCTCCCATACGAGAAATGTGAAAGCAGTGCATATATATTTTTTACCTATAACACTTATAATTACACAAAAAAATTCTGCTTACATATTTCATTAAAAAAAATGTAAATTTTCGAAAAATTAAATTCTTAGAAATTTTTTATGAGAAAAAATGTTTTAAATATAATTTAGACAAAAATTAAACCCGGAATAAGTTATTTTAATCCCGGGATTGGAAAAAACTCCGGGATCCCGGGGTTTCGGAATTCCGAGATCCTGGGGCTGAAACTCTACTAGATATCTTCCAAAAATTCTAACTGCCTCTGTCCAAGTTAGCTGACACCGGACATCCTGAGGGTGGGAGAAATGTCCGTTTTCTGACCCCACTCGCGATGAGGAACAAGTTACCAGAAGAAAATAATAGAAAACATATCAAATTTCACGGTTTAACATACACACCCGTCTCGAAACCTTCAAGGTTCCACACGTAAGAAAACTGACATTAAACGTATACAATACAAAAAAAAGTAAATAAGATACATAAAATGTAATACCAGATTCACAATACTTTGAAAAAAATTTTCAAAATATAATTCAGACAAAAATTAAATCCCGGGATTGGAAAAAACCACCGGGATCCCGGGGCTGCAAACCCTAGTTATGATAGAAGGTGATACCTTTTCGCAATTCAATGGTTAATCACAAAAGAATAATAATTTTTAAAAAATAATAATAATTTTTATGCTCCATAGTTCTGAATTAGTCCTGTTTTATTGTTTAAAAACATTGCAAATATGAGACGTTTTTAATTACAATGTACTTTGATCCTTATTAAAAAATTTATGAAGAACCAACACCAGTTGTATGCAGGAAAGAAACATTAATAAATTTTACATTGTAACATTTCATGGAAAAAAGAATCAGTTTATTGACTTCTCCAGATGACGCTTGTCACAGGAAACTTTCGTCAGCTGATATCGACATTTGTTTCGCCGCAATCAACAGCAGCGAGGAAAGCAGCATTTATATTTTTCATTTTCTACGGCTAGTAATTTTTTTTCTTCTAATGACTGCCAAATGTATCAAAAAATAATGTGACGCATAGATTTTGAAAGAGTTCGAGTAATTCCCATAGAACAAATGACTTCGTCACGAACAGGTTACTTAAAAGTTTATCGACGTCGGATCATGAAGTAACACGAGGGCTATTGGCACCGGACCTTGTGTTGCTTTATACAGCGCCATTAATAAACACTAAACCGACACGTTGCTTACATTAACAACAGAATACTAATATTTAAAATAATTTATTTACAAATTAAATTTAATGCATTCATATTTTATAGAGTAATTTTCTTAATAAAAAAAAATTTATGTACCGTGTTTTTATAACCATTTTCATGCATTGTCATCCAATAGTCCAAATTTCAAGTTTCTAACTCATCGGGAAGCTAGTTTAAAACCAATTACGAAATCCCACACGCACAGACATACAAGAAAGTGAGTTAATAAAAACATGGTAACTTGGGATTCCATCTTTGACCCCAGAGCCACGAAATTGAATACGCAGACGCAACTCGACTCGTGCTATCGACAGGTTGTCTTTGTTCGTGTAAATTCGTGTAAGTTCCGGAGTTACGGGGCCGCTCCTCTTCGGGGGCCCGGGTTCAAACAGAACTTATTTTTTTTCATATTTTCATACATTGTCATCCACTTCTGAGCTATGGTCCAAATTTCAAGTCTCTAGCTCATCGGGAAGTTAGTTTTAAATCAATTACAAAATTCTTTACTCCAGAGCCACGAAATTGCTTACGTGACACAACTTGACGTACTATGACAGGTGGTCTTTGTTTATGTAAACTCATGTAAGTTCCGGAGTTATGGGTCTTTGTGAAAATCGGGCTTGCCTCTTCGGGGGCTCGCGTTCGAAACTAGAACTTTTTTTCCCCACATTTTCATGCATTGTCATCTACTTCTGAGCTATGGTTCAAATTTCAAGTCTCCAGCTCATTGAGAAGTTAGTTTAAAATCAATTACAAAATTCCACCCGGACAGACAAGAGAGTGAGTTAATAAAAACATGGTAAAATTACTAGTTAACCTCCTCAGAACCGAGACAAAAATAAAAGCTTAATATTTTTTAAGAGGAAAAAAAAATAGTTGTTTTAATCACTCTGATATAGAAAAATGCAATAAAACTTTTTTTTAATATATAGAAGCCTGGGGAGGGGGATGTATCACATGTGTTACATCAGGAACAAGACACTATAATCAGAATTTTTTTCAGTACTAAGCAAGATTGAAGTAATTAATTTAATCTTAGTCTTTAATCACACAATACGTACAATTCATAATTAAGTTTAATTAGCGTTTTAGGTACATATTAGTAGTATTATACAATAACATTCTTTTTTTTTCTCGTGAGATGCCAGAAACAATTTCTAGTTTTAAGGCAATGATAAACCTTGTAGTCTGTACATTGTAGAGTTGTTAAGGTCGAGCAGTTCTCATTCCTCAAATTGAATTCAAATCAGAATAATCACGATTCATCAACTCTAAAATTTCATCTGGTATCAAAAATTTCTCTCATTAAAAAATACTTATTAAATAAAATATTATCAGAAAAAATGGACAAAAATGAAAATTAAACAACTCAACTAAAGATTTTAACTCAAGAAATACTTCGATCAATCTTCAAATCTCCCAAAATACAACTAAAGATTAAAACAAAATTGGCTTGAAAAATATATTCATAAGTGATTGGATCCCATTGTGTCACAAGTGATACAAACAAATTTCACAAGTCGTTATGCTTTAATATTTCACTAAAAATTTCTTGCAAAGTATACATATACAAAGAAAAAGCATGTTTTAAAAATAGTTAATATGTGTATATAAATAAGAAAAAAAAATACTTACTTCGATGACGCGCACACATCTTGTTTTGATTCAGAGACGCTACTAGAAATCGCTATCGTAGACAGGTACTGCCATGTGTTGACTAAAGGAGGAAATTATCTGAAGTATTTCACTTTGTATTTCATGTGATGCAACTGGTCCCAATTTTGTTTTTGCTGTTCAGCCTTCACAAAAAATTACGAAACTTTTGTATCACATGTGATACAAGGGAACCGAGAAGGTTATACATGTCGCTTCCATAATGAATAAAGTACGTATAATGAGCATATTGCTACACCATTCTTGTATTTCCGTGAATGGACTATACAAGGTCTGTAAAAATTTCCCGACCTTTGCTAAAAAAAAAATATCTTAGTTACCTTACGGCGGTGTTCTTCAAATTTTTTCAACTCACGAAACCCTTAACTATATAAGGAGGTGTTTTCATGGAACCCCTAGAATTAGAAAGTATCTTCGTGGAACCCTACTCCACACACACTTAGAAGAATATATTGTTACGAATTTTGTAAAATAGTGTAAATAATCTACATTTGCATATGTAATGCCTTTATATTACTCTATGTTATACTTATTTTATGTTAAATCTGTAATATTCACAAGCAACGCCGTCCCTTACGTTATAATGGTGATTCAATAGGAACTTAGCGAAGTATTGGCGATAGGGCCAAGTTGGCATCATTTTTGGCAACCAATTTGGTGGCATTGGTGACCATGTTGGCGAGTTCGGGACACTCGTGGATTAAATTCATTTTGGGTCACTGCCATTGTCATTGTACTTGTACCACACACACACAAAGGTTTTATTAAAACTTTGGTCATTGCAAAATCATTAATGGCATCATTGTAATCAATTTCAACTGCAGTATCGTTTTGACTGAATAGCAACATCAAACTGTTAAATTCTTCATTTCCCATAGTAGATCTCATTTAAGTCTTTATTCTCCTAAGGGAGGAAAAGCTTCTCTCTATTCTTCAGTTTGTCACAGGAAGAGTCAAGTAAATTCTCATTGCGACCTTTATAAATTTGTGGGAAAGTACTTTCTAACTTGTTTTTCAAGATCTAAGAAGAGATTCGTCTTATTTTTCCATATTCACATGTAAATTTTGAAATGTTGACACTCTTGCACAAACTGTTCTTCATGATGCCTTTGGGATAGCTTAGAGCCAAGTATTTCACCAATTTTGTCGCATTTTTTTGTCATTTTCTTGAAGATTTCTGAATATCTAGAATCCTGTAGCTTCGTAACGGTGGTACGCTCGCTGTAACTTTGTGTGTGTTTTCTTTTTTCCAGCCCTCTAATTTCTTGCGCACTAGGCCATAAAAGCGACTATGCTTTAGTTGATTCCAAGTCATTGTAGAATCATGGATAATGAGTCAGCTAACATATTGGTCAGGGCTGCTGATCTTCTCCAACCTGATCCTCCTGTTTATTATCAGTGCTACGAAAATCATCCATGCAAGATTGATAAGGCTCATTTTTGAGAGAAGATTCAGGATTCTGAGAGAGAGAAGAATTATAATTCCTTAATGGAAAGTCCTTTTGACCTGTCGGTGTCGCTAACTTTAAAATTAAAACTGGAAAAGACTACCTCATAAAACAAATATAGGTTGGTTTAGTAGATTCCTTATTTATCTGCCAAACGTATTATTAAACACACTTCAGCCTTTAACTGCCACCAAAACCTTGTGCGTAGAAATTCCACGATGACTATTCAATAACCTCGCCTTGCAGCTGTGGCGACATTACGCCTAAATGATTGCTTAGCAGCGAACTTATTTCGGCTTGATATCCTGCCAAGCCTAGTCTGTTCACTTTGCAGCAATGGTATGGATAGAGACCAATCTTAGACGGTGCATTGCCATTAGGGGAAAATCTCAGACAGCGATTTTGTTTTGATAGACTGCGCCTTTTATTCTTTTGTTTGTGAACCTAGTTTTTTGTGGGAAGGTTGTGTTTTTTTTTATATGTAATGTATCTCCTGAAGAAAAAAGATTCTCTAGTTTTTCCTTCACGTAATGCTACAGACATGAGCGGAGGTCATTTGGTCTAGTGTTCCGGACTCGGCGACATAGCACAGCAACTGTTACTTTAAAAATCATTGTAGCTTTTATTGATTCTAAATTGTATTGGGGTGCCCGTCTTAGGTTGATGATGGTTATACCCAAGTCTGGCGGAGGAAAAAAATAATCTCGCCAAAATCAAAAAACATCGCCAGCTCAAAAGACGGGGCCCAAAGTTGTCATCGCTCGCTCGAACAAGATTATTGCATCTGTGCGAAAAGTTTTCCACTCGTGGCTGCACATCACGACGTCTTTTCATTTGACGAAATTGGTTGACGGTACAATACGTAAGCCAACGGTTAAATGACACAACCGCAAAATTATTTGCTTCCTATAGATAATTCATAGTTTAAAAAATAAGTTAACAAGCTGTTTTAGTACTTTCTGCAAAACAACTTTTACTACAACAGGCATCGACATTTAGATTCCTTAATTTCAAGTTAGTGAAGAATTTAAGATTGAACTAGACATGGAACCCTTCATATGCAAAAGAATAAAATTCATAATCAGCATAGATCTATACTGATGGTAGCAGAGGTAATGGAGGAATTTCTGGTAATGGAGTACACATCCTTACTCCAACCGGAGTCATGAAGATCAAAAATCCAAATTTTTGTTCAGTTTTTAGATCGGAGCTTATTGCCATCAGAAGGGGTTTGCAGTTAGCATGTGAAACCGAGGTTCAGTTTGAAGACGGTAGGATTCTGACTGACAGCCGTGCTTTAGTTCAACATCTATCTAGTTGGACATCTACAGGGGACCAGACTATCCTCGATATATATATCCTTAATCTTCTTGAACGGATTTCTTCTATTCCTTGTGTGCATTTTCAGTAGGTAGGGATTGATAGTAATGAGAATGACCATTTCTTAACCAGGAATGCGGCTGAGCCCTAATGGGTCTCTAAGATTCAGTGAATTATCCTCCCTTAAGAAGATTGAACTCAATCATCTTGGAAGAGCTCCTCCTAGTCATCCTTGGTACTTCGGAAGAAGTCAAGGAGGTCCATTCAAGCTTATGCCTAGGGAATACCAGACTGCCTTCTCGTGCTATGTGAGTGAGTGAATATTAACGTCGCACTGTTCAGATACACGAGGGCTTTTGGCAATGGACCGCATAATTTTGAACCATGGTCAAGTGACGCGGACAACACCTGAGCTGGCACCCCCTCTCCTAACTGCCACACCACACCAACGGGAGGACGGTTGAGCTCTCGACAGATTTAACGTGCATCACTCCCCTACACGACGGGTCTTCAGTGGTACTGGGCTTGAACTCATGACACGATAGCCATGATCCGATGCCTTGACCACTTGGCTACCGCAGCCACCTCGTGCTATGTGAGCGGGTATATAAAAGCTCTCGCATTTCGTCAGGGTCAGAAGATATTTCCGGAGTGCTACTGGTGTTATTCAGAGCTAGTCTCTCCTGCCCATGTCTTGACTTGCTTGGGTTTTAAAAAGGACGAGATCCTTCTGAACCCTCTACTGTTTTTAGAATTTTTTTTAGATTCATGGAGATTGGCTAGCATTGCTAGACAATCTGGGATTAAAAACAACAAGGAAAAAAATTTATAGGTGTTGGCTGTATTCGTTAAATGCTTTTTTTTTCAGATTGAAAAAAAAAATATCTCCAACATACTAATATTACATTCCCACCTTATTATCTGCAGAAATTTTATACAACTATTTATTGTTAGAATCGATCCATTTTTTCCCCTAGAGTAAAATATTTTTAATACTCATCTTCCTTTGTAATAATGCTGGAAAGATATTCAATTTACAGATAAAAATGAAACATGATTTATACAATTAAAATATTACAAAATTTCAAGGATGTATAGTGATAAATGTATTTGCATAAACCACACAAAAAATAATTTTAACATTGGATATATTTTTCTTTCCTGAAAATGTGTTTTAAATTTGGGTCTTAAAGCATGAAACTAAGCAACGACAACCTTTATACTGCCTATAAAATAAATTTTATATAATATTAAAACAAAAACTATGAAAAGAAATACAAAATGGCAAATTTTATTTAGTTTCCAATCAAATAAATTTATCAGCAAGACATACAACTATCATAAGAATTTTGACACACAGATTCATTTTCATACAATATGTCAAAATAAAATAAAATATTTACAGCTCAATATTAATTTAAAACAAAAACAATAATAAGTGACAATCAAAGAAGGCTTGAATAAACAGAAAGAAAAGCAGAACTTTAAAAAAACCATTTTAAGTTTTCAGTACATTAACCAAAAGGAAAAAATGGTACTTTTCCGTTTTGCCAGCAATAAAGTCGCCAAAATTGATACAACTGATGCCACACGGAATATTCGTGCTATGTGGTAATCTTTTACCAACACATTTTGAAAAGAAGTAGTGGTCTTTTCTCATCAGTAACGTCATTTTCATAATACATAAGAATTATATTCCGGCGGAACCTTCATCACCTTGACCACATTTCCCTGTGGGTATGCATAACCCACTATGGTAACTAGACGTAATTAGAACTTTGCAGTTAGGGGGGGGGGGCCTGCTTCCCGGCTATTTTAGCAGGAGGGATGTTCAGGGTAACGTCCAGTTCCCCGGACTAGGCTCGAAGAGAGTGCTAATATTTATTAATATTTTTTATGTGTAGTCACAAAGAACTCCAACTTGGCGAGATTTGCGCCAGTGAAACAGAAAAGTACTCAAAAAATTAACACAAAATGTCAAAACATACTTTGAAGGAAACTTTCTTTTAACATTCAATGTCATGAATCAAATATACATTGAAGAATTGATAATCTAAAGAATCTGATCTTGTAGAGTGAAATGTTTGCAACTGCGATTGGTTATAGCCTCTAGCGAATCAATTTTCAATTATTTGCCATTTTATTTTGTGGGGAAGGGTGCTCTGGAGCTAACACAAAATTTCTTGCTTTGCTTCCCTTTTATGTATAGAAAATATTATAATTGAAATGTTTTTGAAAAAAAAAAAAACACTTCCATAAAAATGCTTATGAAAAAAAAAATGGATAGCCCCTTTAACTTCATTTACAAAGAAACAAAATTAAAAAATAAGACAATATATTCTTTAGATTTTCAATTATTCAACTATTACATAAACATTTACAAAGGTTACTAAGGGAATATAAGTATTAAAAAAAATGTCCTATCACTATATTTAGAAGTCATGGATTTTTTAAAAATTCTATCGCAGAGTGCTACAAAAAATTTAAGCATGCATAGTAAAAATCACAATTTTAAGAAAGGGTTAACAGAACAGAAGAATTTATTGCATTTAAGGGTTAAATAAATATTCCTACTACATGGCATATATATTGAATCATCATAGAATTGGTTTACTGTTATACTGAGTGATTATTTTTCTTACAAATACAAGCATTTTTTTAAATGTTAAATGCTTTATAATAGAATCCCATTATTATTTAATGCATTGGTAATATTTCACTTTAAAAAAAAAGAAACATGTTTCATTTTATTTGGAACAATAAGTGAACAAATTTTTTACATACTTATATATAAAGGAGTCAAGTATGGAAAATTCCAATTGGGTATGATGAGATTTTCATGCTTTAAAAAAACTCCTCACCGAATAATTTTAATTAAAATAGATTATTCAATAGAAATTTTTTTTAAAAAAACAAATGTTTAATACTTTAAACACCAGATGAAATTAAACATTAGGTATCTAATTATGTTATGAATTTTTAAGGTAGAGTTAAAATGCATATTTAAATGAACATCCACTGAAGAAGTCATTTAAAAATAAAATGCACAGATTTACCAAAGGTTTTTGTATATACTTATCCAAATTGCAGTCAGTTCCTAAATTATCACTTATTGTACAAAATACAAAGATGATCATTACAAAACCATCAGTTGTATATAAAAAAATTAATAAACATGAACATTTATCTAAAATTCTTTAAAACACAAAATTTATGAGATAAAATACTAAATACATCACAATAAACAAATACATTTACTCATTTTTGGGTATATATGAAGGAAAGAGAATTATGATTGTTTTAATAATGTTTTACATACAAAATGTTTGTATAGTTGCATAATACAAAAGTAAACTATATTATTTTCCAATTATATATATACTATAAAAACACTTGAATTATTTTGACATAAACATTAAGAAACACGGTTCATAAATTGATTGATACTATTTACAAGATGCTTGCAAAAGTAGGAATCAAAATTCATAATTTCCTAAATTTTTTCCAATACATATTCAATAGAATTCAGAACAGAATTTTATTGCAAATATACCAAAGAGTATATTTTTTTACTCTTTTATATAGTTTTCTAAGGCAATCTTTTACTTATACAGATTTTTTCCACTTGCATTATTAAAACTCAAATGATTTTTTTCTTAAGCCTTTCAAAAACTCATAACTATAAAATACACAAGGTTTATAGAAAAAATATTACAGTGCTTATAGTTCTAAATATAAGATAAGCTAACACACATTTTATTTTCAGAGAGCACATCAAACAAAATCTAACATAGCACACAGTCACAGTAATAAGTAAATATTTCAAAGATTATCACGGACGCCATATATATAGTCATATTTCATTACAGAATGGTAATTGTGAACACTTTTATTTATAAAATAAGTAATGTCAATCATAATTAATACTTCATGTTTTTGTGAATATAAGTACTATGCCTTTAAACAAACAGTAAGAAACAAGATTATTAACGACTAAAAAGTATAATAAAAGATTATTACATGTTCTATTTTAACTAGAACTTTAGAAATTCGAACAATAAAAATGGAATGAAACAGATAATTCTAGTAGCTGCCATACACATCTACATATTCAAATATTACATTTGGTTATGAATTAAACTATTAATGATAAATTAAAATTTTTATCAATTTATTATTTTTTGAATATTTTATTTCATTGTACATTTTACATAGGTTTTTTGGGGAGGACCTGTATTTTCATTTTAAAGATAATGTTTTATTTTCTTTGCATGTCTATACGTAAATTATTTAATACAGAATGACTAATATACAGTCAAACCTCTATTTAACAAAGTTGCAAAATCCCCAAAAAAGGTTCATTATGCGAAAAACTCACTCATTAGAGATTCATTTTCATTATGCATTAGGTTCTTGGCAGTTAAAAAGAAAAGATTGTAAAATAGAGATATTCACAAAATACAGGTTCGAAAAATGGAGGTCCGACTGTATTTCCATATTAAGCAAACACACATACAACACATTTATATAAAAAAATATAACTTATGTTCAATAAATTTAAATCTGAAACTTAATTGAACACTTCATCCTCTTTTGTTAATTTATTAATGATTTTAATGCTGTAAATACACAGTTCATTTAAATTTCAATAAATTGCAAATCAATGAAAAAAATGCACATATTTCTCAGTAAAATAAATACTAATAATAATAATTTGACAAAACAAAAATTGAATAAATAAATTTGATGTTTTTGTAAAAATTAAACCAAGTTAAAAGCAATGCAAAAATATTTTTTTTAAAAACTGGTAAATTTGTTGAAAATAACACTATTTTAATCCAGTATTAAAAAAAATATTATATCAGATTTTTTTTTTAATTAATCAGATATAAACTCAAAAATAATTTCCAATTCTGATTTCCATAGAGATATATATTCTTGATGACATTTTCTTTGCCAGACTTTAATATCACATTTAAAAAAATTATAAATCATTTCAAAATTACATTTTTAAAACAGTATACATAAATCAGTTCTAACTGTATACTTCATTGAGGTAACTTTATTAGGTAAATATATCATTTTCAAAGTAGACATAATATTTGAAAATGAGAATTTTAAAAGTAAATTATTGCCAAATTTTTTAACATTGTTTTTTTGAGTAAAAATTACATAAATTTCAAAAATTAATCTAAATGTACAGGTAATGGCAAAACATCAATAATATATATATAGCTGTCATTATAAATTACATATTAAACAGAAGATTATAATACATGTAATTTGTTATGGGTTTTTTTTTTTTTGTTGAAGATGATAAAAATACACTGTTAAAATTACACATACACAAAAAAAGTTTACTATCATATAAAAAAAAATTATATATATAATTAACTACTTAAAGTTATTAAAAATTTCACAACTATTTTTTCTCAGGGAGAAATTGGCAGATAT
This sequence comes from Trichonephila clavata, assembly GCA_019973975.1. Lineage (NCBI taxonomy): Eukaryota > Metazoa > Arthropoda > Arachnida > Araneae > Nephilidae > Trichonephila > Trichonephila clavata. The sequence continues at coordinate 116,105 of BMAO01006057.1, read as the reverse complement.
GATCTTAAATTATACATCCCACAGTACCTGATAATATAAAGAATTAATCTTTAAGAGAAAAATTAGGCATTTGATGTTTAAAAAAAATGCAAAATAAAAAAGATTTTTTAATTTTGAAAAAATAATAAAGAACTGAACGATTAGAATACAAATAAACTAAGCTCTCGATACAGAAATAAAAATAAACTTCTTGAAAAATGCATTTACAAGCATTAAACAAAGATATACTATGAAAAATTAAAATACAACTATGTACACATTCATTCTGTATTCATAAAATAAAATTATTTTATTTTTATGGAAATCCTGAACTTGGTTATTAAAATAAATATACAACTATGGAAAATCTTCCAGTTCCTTCTTCTTAATGGTTAAAATAAATATATTTAACCTTATAATTTTTTAATTAAAAAAAAAAGAAAGAATTTACTGAAAATTTGCACTTTAATAATTTGACTTTTGAATGCAGTAAGAAACAACATGCATCAAATATAAATGTACTAAACAATTTCCTCGGACATAAATGCATTTCACAAAACAATAATTTTCAGCCATTTTGTATTGAATTAATTTCTTATTTCTGGAAGATTTAAAAATTTCAATTATATTAAGGTTAGAATATAATCTTTATAAATTTTCTTGCAAATTTCTTAAAAAATTTATAGACAAATTGAGAGTGCAACAAATGACATTTATAATTTGAGTTTAACTAATGAAAGTATGTGTGATGTCGAATTCTAATACTGAAAATCCAAAAATGAAGCATATACTGACAATCTAAAATTCTACCCATTTTTGCCAAAATACTATGAACACAGATACAATCAAACTTGTATTAAAAGAGAAAAGTTCCAAGCCTGTATAAAATTTTATAACAATTATCTCTTGGATTATAATAAACATTTCTTTCAAAGAAAAAGAAATTCCATATTGAAACATAAACCAATATTAGAGCGGATTAAAACATTTCTAAAGTGACACAAAAGTGTCTTTTTCCCTCATCTATAAATTCATGCCATATCCTAGAACTTGATTTTAAATAATGAATTAGTATTGAAATTAAGTTTAAAGAATATGATTAACAAATATTCCAAAAGAAAAAATACCCAAAATTTTTGTTATACTTTTTCACGTAATTCTTTTTTTAAAAAAAAATACTTTTAAAATTTAACGAAAATATTACCTCTATATATGAAGAATATCTAGGCCATAATTTTACAAGTCAATATTATTAAGTAAAGCATTTTTAATGCAATAAAATTTAATTTAAAGTATCTTGCAACAAAGTAACAGAGAAAAATTGTAGAGAGCTAATTATTTCTCCACTCCCCTCCTTCATATTAAGCCAAAATACAATCTTCAAAGGTTAATAACAAGAAAATACAAAATCCTTCTAGAATTGGAATGTAATTAGGGAAATTCACTCTGGCTCGAATACACATTTCTTCCATTTAAATATCCCAATCAACTGAGTAAACTATTTAAAATATTGACAGGTTATATTTATATTTTTTAAAAAAAGAATGAAATATAATACACAAAGGCAGTACATGAAAAAAAAAAAGAATTAAATTTTCATGTTGAAAATGACAGACATGAAAAGCGCAAACAGGAAAGAACACTGGAAATGTAGACGGATAAGATTGACTACATCAATCACAGGACAGAAATGGACTGGACAGACACGTTAGAATTTTAAAGTGCTTATTGAAGGTAGATCAGGTAATTTCATATCTTTAATTTGTTGAGGGATATTCATATTCTTCACAGCAGAAACTGCTCTTGCCGGGGCAGCAGAAAGTCCAGCCTGTAAAAATATCGCATTTGTTTTAACTTATTTTTAAAAATTTAAAATAAAACACCCAAAGTTGTAATTCTTATGTGTGTGGGTTATACAAATAATTCTAATAATATAAACATTTTTAGATTAATTTAAAACTATAAGCATATCTAAAAAATACACACTTTAAAAAAAATTTTATGCATAAATAAAAAAAAACCAATTATCTATGTTATAAAGTCTTATAAATTCTAACCACTATCTTTTGTCTTCAGAAAATAAGTCCTCATTTTAAAAGCTATTGTTACAACACTGTAATGACAAACGGGAACTTAACATGGTATAAGTACCCATATCATGCTCCAAATTAGTTGCATCAGTAGATTTCTTTTAATTGAATTTACATATGCAGGTTCACTACTTTGCAATATATTTCTTCAGTATGATAATAAAATACCCGACTCATTTGCATTACATAATTAGGAGGCCATCCTTTCAGAAAGTAAAAGTTTATTACCAAAAGATATATATTGATATAAATCAAAAATAAGTAGTGTAGTCCATTTTATTATACATAGAGCAAAATCGTGCTGTCACCTTAATGGGGCTCAAAGCTAAGGCTAATGACAGGCGTAAAATTCTAACTCTTAGCCGCGATGAATTTCATGGACCTTGATCTGATGTTACTGTCAATCAGGTGGCATAAGCAACAACAACATATTCTACAAATTTCAATTAGCATTCCATATCATGAATGGATTACTTTACAAATTTTAAGAGAAAGACATATAAAATTAATTTAAATCAGTGGTCTTCAGACTGTGTTCGATAGAACCCTGGGGTTCCACAAGGCACACCCAGAAATTCCACGAGTCACAATAAAAAATTCAAAAAAAATTTATAAATATGTATCCAAAATTTTTATTTCTATGAAGTTTGTATAAATACAAGTATATAAAACTCATTTTATTAATTAAAACTGAAAGTTTTATTTATATATAATTATCTTTATTTTGCAACACTTTTTAAACTTTTGTTATAAGAATAAAAGAATATTAAAAAGCTTTATCTTCATATATATGTTTCATACTAGATTGTGAATATTCTATTGTTTACTATCTTGGGATTCATGCGATAATTTTATACTTGTTAATTAACACAGTTTCTTTCATAACTAAATAATTTTCTAATTGAAAATGCATTATTTTTCAAGTGTGGAAAAAAGCATGTCTAATGAAGGATAGGAAACATCATATCAATAGATTTGATATGTTAAAATATAAATTTAAGCAGGAGCAGCTCCTAAATTAAATATTCTAAATTCATGAAAAATACACAGGATTTCTCACACAGCTATAAACATTTTAATCCTATTAAGAACATTGTGTTTAAGTGAAATATATTTCTGAACATGAGTGGCTACAAAAACAAAGCATAAAAACAAATCAAACACAGAATATGAAATGCAACTGCAGATCATTTCAATAGACATAGACTTCGACAATTTGTGTGAAAAAAAGCAAGCACATATCCCAGTTACTAAATATAATACATTGGTAGGTGACACTTGGATATATTACAAAGTAATTTTATTAATGAGTAAAAAAATTTGGGAATGTTTCTATACTGGAGTTTTATAAAGATTATCAACACCATGATAAATATCCTAATTTTCAAACTAATGCATTACTAATGTCTTCAGCTTTTGGCAGTACTTATATTTGTGAACAGTTATTTTCCAAGAATGAAGCATACAAGAAACAAAAATAAGACAAAGATCACTGGCAAACATCTTGAAAATGCATGAAGAATCGCAACTTCGTCTACTGAACCTGATATCGATTTACTTGTTCAACACAAACGCAAATTCATTCATTTCATTAACTTGATTTCCCCCCATCTTAATGAAATCCAAACTAAATTAAATGAAACTTTTATAAATTTAAAATAAATGTATACCTATTCATGTCTAATTCAAATTTTTAAAAAATTATAGTAAAAATAAGTTAATTTACTTTAATAAAACTACATAAAGTTAATTTTTATTACAATTTGATTAAAAAAAAATTGTATATGCAGGCCAAAAAAAAAAACCTATTTTTGCAACGCGACCCACAAGCGGTCATAGTTTAGACACCCATGTTTTAAATGAATCAAGATACTATATATAATTAATCACTTCCATTAATATTTCCTTAATTAAAAATTAAGAACCAAAGTCACAAAGAACATATCTGAATGGTACCAAAACAATTTATTTGGATTTACTTTAACAGATTGAAAATTTGACCAAGTGTTTTTTCTTTCATCTATACTTAATTTGAGTGCATAATCATTTCTTTCACAGTAGACATGAATATTAAATTCTGAAATATCTCAACAGTTTCTCCCTTTTGTTAACAAAATATTTATTACATAATGTTTCTATCACATTAAACACATTCTGAAAAACTATAAGAAAACTACAAGCTCGACATTCATAAATAAAAAGCAACAAAACAAGTTTTAAAAAATTGCAGATGGTAAATTGAATTTATGGTTTTGTTTCTATCATCAAAATAGTGCATAAAATCACGAAATACATAAAAACATAGCTTTTACAGTCATTCTTGAATGCAAGAAATTTGAAATCAATATTTGAACTTCACCATCAGAAAATTGTTACTTGAACTGAGTATACAATAAAAAATTAAGGAACAGAGAATGATACAAAAATGCATGAATGGAGATGGTGACTATTATTTGAGAAAAGATATTTTAAATGTAAATATAGATTTAAAATGAATACAACTTCATCATTCCATCAAAATTTTTGTTTTCCATATTCGAAAAATCTTAAGTAACTTTTTCAATGAGTTTATGCCCAATAATATTAGTGTTAATGTCTATTAAGGTATTAAAGCATTATAAAGGCAATGATACAAGGTCATTACCCTCATGTTATAAAAAGCATTCAATATAGCTTATAATTTATAAAAACCTCAATAAGAGAAAAACTTAAAATGAACACATAAAATAGTAGCTGTATTTTATATTTGTAAAATACTTGTTTTTCTTCATTGATAAACGGGACCTATTTTTGTTTCCACTTGCAAAGGAATATAATACACATATATCTTGCTTTAACTCTTCAAAGGAAAATATGCTCAAAATTTGCAAACAATCATTTTTTCCCCTCCATTTTTGCTTTTGAAAGTTGGCAAATTAAATTTAGGCCAGAACCCCTACACAGTTTTGTTAAGCTAGAATCTCTACTAACTAATTATGATAACGACTAAATGGCTCTCTATTCAATCCCCCCCCCTTTTTTTTTTTGCATTTCAAGGAGAATGGAAATTTATCAATTACAATATATCTAATTTTTTAAACTTTTACATAAAAATTTGTGAAAAATTTAGAGTTGATAGCTAAAATATATAGAAATAGATTTAAGAACTCTTATTTTTTAGATATAAAATTAAAGGTGAATTCTTCATTTCAACAAGTCATGTAATACATTAAATGATTTTATATACACAAGTATTTCAAATATGTTAAGAAATATGGTCAGTACGAAAAGCAGAAACTTAATATAGAGATTTTTGATAGTCAACAGATTTATATTTCACATTTAAAAAATAAAAAGGAAAGCAACTCTGTAAGAAATAACCTAATAGTGTAAATGACAATAAATATTAATTAACACCTAATTAAAATATAATATACTTATGACTTCAAAAAAATCCTTTAACTTGGTTTTCATACTTCTATTTTTTTAATGTAAAATAATCAATGAATTAAAATGCATTAAATTTGATGAACAAATTATACGAGGGTCGCTGAAATTTTTGAGATACTCCTAGGTTTTTAAAGTTATACTTACAAAATTTTAAGAGGGGCTTTTGTAAACGAAATTTCTACAGATTAAATGCCTTAAACCATTCATTTCTTGGAATTGATGAAAAAAATGCATTTATAGCTACATCAATTTATTTTGAATGAAAACGTCGTCCTCGTAAGTTCTTTTTTTTAGATTAAAAAATAACCAAAAGTCACACATAGCTAGAACCGGAGAATAAGGTGGATGTTCTATCACTTTAATTTGTTTTTGTTTAAGAAACTCAACTGTTAACCTGGCTGTATGGGAAGATGCAGTGTCATGGTGAAGCATTAGTTCCCTAACATTAACTTCTTGGAGAATTTCTGGAAGACATTTAGTAGTATACCAGTTTGCTGTTACAGTCTTCTGTTCTTCCAACTTGATGGCTTTGATCAATCCCATACTTCTGAAGAAAACAGCATACATTACTTTTTTCATTGCTCGTTGTCTTTTCACCATTGTTGACGGGGAATCATCTTCAATGACCCATACTTTGCTTTCTTGATGTTTTGGTTTGTGCATTTCCTCACCCATTGCAATTTTAGAAATGATGCAGCAGCCATCACCATTTAGCAATTTAAAGGTTTCTTTACTGATTCTGACATGCTTCTCTTTTTTGGTGCTCAGTTAGGTTATGGGGAATCCAACGGCAAACTACTTTTTTCATACATATTCTTCATGAATAATTTTGCCTATGGCTGTAGATCCAATGTTAAGTTCCTTCTGTATCAATTTGTAGGTACAGCAATTATCATTCATTAACATTTTTTGTATGGCATTATCCGGGATTACTGCCGACTGCAGCCTTCCTGTGTGTTCTTCATCCTGAAGAGAATTGCGACCACTGCAAAATTCTTTAAACCATCTGAATACAGTAACACAACATGGAGATTCATTACCAAATGCTATTTGCAGCTGTTGAAAGCATTCCTATTGATTTAATCCAGCATTAAAATCACAGAAAATCATAGCACGATAATGTTCCCATGCCAACTCTATTTTCTCTTCTGTCCAAAATTTATTCAAAGCTAAGCAATTTGAAGTAAGTCAGTAAAAAGTCATTGGCTGTGTTAAAATATTATGTATTTTCAAATTAAACATTTTTTTTTGTAACTTCTCGTCTGCAGGTATCTCAAAAATTTCAGAGTTACCCTTATACATGAAATAGCACATTCAAAACAAAATAATATAATATTGTTTAACAACCACCCACAGAATACATTGAACAGATCTAAATAATAAAAAAAAACTGAGCTAACCTCTTGCTTCTCCAGCTTGTTCTGCTCTTCAATACGAGTTATAATTTCAGACATATTTGTTTCAAGCACCATGCCCCCCATTACAAGTTCATTCAATATATAGTGCACCTATATTTTAATAGTTAAATCATATACATATTAATATTCCACAAATTATACTACAAATAGTTTAACAGAACAATGAGTATAATTTTACCACAAAAGATGCAATGCAAGAAAAAAACTTTAAACATTTTTTTTGATTATCAGTATTTGAATAGTAGGCTTCTCCTCTAATTTAAAATTGGATTCGAAGCATGGATTGCCAGAGAAAATTTTCTCAGCAGTAATTATTAGTAGCATTTTAATCAAAAAAAGAAACTTATGGATTAATGAACTTGGTGATATTTATTTTGGTTCTTCCGAGTACAATCACAAGTCCTCTATCATGTATAAAATATTACAATTATTTGAATTTAAATCAATAGTACAACATACATATAATTTCAAGTCTTTTATAAGCTAAATTTTAAGAACATGAAAGTTAAACTTAATTTAAAATTAATAATTTAAAGTTATACTTTGAATGTTATAAATAAATTGACAAAAATTTATATGGTAAATTCAATAATTTACAAATAATCTCTCAAAACTTAAAAAAATATCTATTGTTCAAAAGAATTTTTTTAAATCAAAAACTTGCTGGTCTGTTACCAAACATGCATCACTATTAAAAAAATTGCTACAAAATGAACAAACAATATGTTATCAAAAAAAGCTTTCGAAAATACTTAGTATGAACAGTTTAGTCAATTATTTCAATAAAAAAAGAGTGTATGATTTAGATATTAGATTATATATTCAGCAATAATAGCAATTATTAATCACAGCCTGGAAAACTTTTCTTGCCATATACGATTCTTTTTTATACAAAAATCCTTATAATAGACCTCACTTCTGAAATAAAAAGTATATACAAATTTCAAAAATGAAACCACAGTAAATTAATCACAACCCAAATAGGCTGTTTTATTTTCCCAAATATTTTAATGATATTCAAATTAAGAGTAGCTTTTTTAAAAAAATCAAAAATTAATTTTTACACTTTTGTATAAGAAAAATTATTAGCAGATGCAAAAATGCTTAAATTTCTAGCAATAATTTTTAACAGAAATTCGTATTACCTTGTCAACATGGAAAATTAAATCTAACTCGCACACATTTTCGAAGCACTTATCCAGTGTCTCCACAAAAACCTAATTAAAAATAAAATTGTAGTTTACAATATACAATATATGTATTTAAATCTTATAAAAATAAATTTCAAATAGTTTTACAATAAAAAAGGCATTACATTATATACTCTAATAAATAAAACTCATTTTAACATAGAAAATTTTTATTGGCAACATAATTTTTGTTAATATGGAAATAAGTTTAGTTGTAGTTCATGGGTGAACTTTTGTCAAAATTTGTTCTCATCAAACCTTAAGAAAACTTCAATTTCCTAGATTAACAAACGAGGCAGGACCATGTGGATTCAAGAAATCTGCAGTTATCCCTTTGTTTTCCATGTCAACTGCAAAACATATAAACTAAACTCAGTAGCACAACAGCCCATGAGGGCCAAGTCTTACTGTGCCCATCTCAGTTTTCATGACCTTGGGCACCGAGGTGCATGAGCAGATGTTACGGTCAGGTGGTCAGACTGACGCGAAACCCCCAGTGTTTCCAAACAGGCTTGGTATTCATTTATTGACTCACTGAAGAGATGAAAGGCTGAGTTGATCTCTCCCAACCAAAGATTTGGACTCTGGAACCGTGGCCTGGAGTCGCAATACGGTACCATTCAGCCTCACTGGGCTTCTGACAATACATGTAATCACCTTTTTTTAAAATCTTATTCCCCAAGTTACAAATTTATTTTCTTCAGTTACATCCATATATGTATAGCTTCTTTCATATAAAACTTTTCAGTATCACTAAAGGAGTGTATTTTACACTCATGTCCAAAAATTAAGGATAATTCAGAATCACACAGAAATTGAACTCTAAAATAAAAATTTCACCCGTAGAATTATCAAACACATCTTGAAGAAGAATATGCAAATTACAGGAAACCACCAGATGGCATGGATAATACGTCACAATGACAAGAGTGTAAGAGAGGGGTCTATAAAGAATGGTGGTAAAGAATTAAAATTGTTCACAAGCGCTTTAAAAGCCTTTCAGTGCAATAACCGCATAGTTATGGCACAAAGGAAGCATTTGGATGATTTTTTACGTGGTAGAAATATCGGACGACTGGAATGTGGACGTACCCAGCTGGAAGTATCCGAGGAACTTGGAATCGCCCAGAGTGTCATCTCCAGGCTTTGGCAATGATTCCAAGATGATGGTAATGTGAGTAGATGCTACAGCACAGGTCGCCCCCGAGTTACAAAGCCGAATGAGGACCGGTATTTGGCAGTTACTGCCAAAAGAAACAGACAGAGCACAGCATCAGACCTATCTAGTCAGCTCTCTTCAGCTACCAGTACGACAGTTTCAAGGCAGACCGTGTACAGACGCTTAAAGCACATTGGTCTATATGCTCGTAGGCCTGTCAGATGTGTTCCCCTTACCGCAACTCACTTTCGTCTGCGATTAACCTGGAGTAGAGAGCATGCATTGTGGACACCGCAACAGTGGTCTTGTGTGATGTTTTCCGACGAGTCCAGGTTTAGTTTGCAGTCTGATTTTCGTCGGACTTTCATATGGAGAGCGCCAGGTACCGTTACCACCAAGAGAACACCATTGAACGACAAAGCATTTTAAATAACTGCCCCATAAAATTAATATTTCACTTTAAAAAAGCCTCAAGCAAACATTAAACATATTATACATACATATTCAGGACCATAAAAATTCTAGAGATAGATATAAAACATGTTTTTAAAATAACTTGATTTTCGATATCCCCCCCTTTCCATTTGAGAATTAAATGGATATACATATTTACGAGACTATTTTAGAGGCAAGATCTATTCCTTTTCAAATTTTTCAGGGTGTTTAAAAGCGGGAGAGAGAGAGGGACAATTAGTAAAAAATTTTTGTAAATGTATATTCATATTGCTTTTTTTTTTGTTTGTTATAATTCAAAATTTTTAAATAAATCATAAAAAATTTTCTAAAAAATTAAATGTGATATTTTTTACAGCTTATAATATGCTGAAGGCAGAGGCATTTTTATTTTTTAAGTAACTTCATTTTGAATTATTTAAATTTATGTGCTGCTGAGATTCAAATTGCATTTCTTTGCCATTTTAAACCTATGGAACTCAAAAATGGCAACAGATGACCCATTAATACTTTAGATTTCAATTTATATTTGATCATCAAACAAGTGTAAGAAATTAGGAATTTGGAAGACACAAGATAAAAGATTACTTCACAATTTTTTGATTTGATATGGAATGGCCTATATACCATCAGTATGATCACCAAACCATCATTCCACCACATCTATAACATTCTCTTTCCACAAAGTTGAATTGTTTGCATTTGGTTTATTGTTCTTTTCAGATAACCAAGTGCCCTTGACTATTATCCAGTTTGAACCTGAACTAACATGTGAAGAGCACAGAAACACATTGCTGTTTCATCTGGATAACATGTTATCTTGTCTAATATAAATAAATACATATCATCTGATATAAAGATTTGGATTCAGTAACAAACTACTATGGCACTACTATGTGCTACTATGACATAGTAGCACATTTTTGAAATCGAAGCAAATAAATAAAAGCAATGAGCAAAAGTACAACAGTTATTTTTATCCTTTGGGCTAAACGAGGTATAAAATGGTTTCCTATACAGATGTTGTAACTCCTTGTTGACTTGTAATATATTTTTAGACACAGAATCTTCAGAGTTAAACTGATTCTATAGTTGCTGGACCACAATGGAAACCAAAATGAGATGACTGACTGCATTAGATTGTAACAACCCCATTTTTATCCATTCAACTGCCAAGCACCTAAAGGCACCAAGTAAGTAGCTTTTCCTAAACAAATGCTAGATTTTCCTGGACTAATGCCACTTGTCTGTCGATGTCAGATTGAGACCCATGAACCTGGATATTGTAAATCAACAAAATCACACAAAACATACACACAAAGAGGCAAAAGTTTGTTTTTTCCACATTTATATGTGTCTATTTCTTTAAAATAAAAGAAGTGACTATCATCTTTTAACAAAAGTTACTTAAAATCTCTCCATTACTTCCATTCATGTAAACTATAAATTTTACTGTTACTGCCAATTTTTTTTTAATGATATGCTTCTAAAAACATGCTTTACCCTAACTTTTGGTGGCCAGTCTATATATTCCTTAAATTCTAATTAAAATATGAAAACCTCTGAATAAAAACATAGCATGGTTTTATGGTTTCTAATTGTTGATAAAATATACTTTTTAAACATATTAATATAGTGATTAATCAAAAAGTAAACTGATGATTTAAAACAAATATTCTATAAAAAAAATTAAAACCTACTAATTTTAATAACATTCTTTCAACATTTAATTTTGTTAACCTGAGATAAACCGCCTGCATTCCACTGGAGAACACGTAGAGAAGAGCACTGAAGGTGACACATGCCGACGTAGTAGATCATTAGCCGTAATAATTTACACTTCCAGGGTGCACCAACGAGGAGGTGGATCTACACTGCACTCCCAAACGCATTTGTCAAACATTTCTCGGATATTCAATTAAAATCCGCCTTTTGTAGAAAACAAACAAAAAGTGTTAACAAGAATATAAGATATAAACAGAATTTACTAAATCAAAATCATAACACCCTTCCCATTTTTAACTCGCCTATCACCATGGCTGAACTTAAGAGTGCTTTGTGTAGGCTAAAAGTCAAAAAGTCTCCAGGTGAAGATGCCTTTCAAGCAGAATTTCTCATAAATCTTGGAATCAAAGCAACCCACACTATTTTAAAGCTTTTTAATACTATTTGGAACACAGGTAATGTGCCTGCTTTATGGCGCAAATCAATTATAGTTCCAATACATAAGGGTAAAGATCCCAGTGATATTAAAGGATATAGACCAATATCATTGACAAGTATCCTATGTAAGACAATGGAAATAATGGTAACAAAAAGGTTGGAATGGTATGTGGAAAACTCTAAGTTTATTGCCAACGAACAGGGAGGTTTCAGACAGTACAGATCTACCAGCCAACATGTTAAACTCCTAAGCCAGACGGTGAAAGATGCACTGGATAAAAAACACATTTTGTCAGCTGTATTTGTGGATGTGAAATCTGCATATGACTTAGTTTGGAGAGAACATCTTCTCCTGAAACTTTCAAATATTGGTGTCCATTCAAACTTGTTTGGATGGTTTAAGAGTTTCCTCAGCCAACGAATCTGTAGAGCTCGATACGAAGGCTGCTATTCAAAATACAAGATTCTAAGGACTGGTCTACCACAGGGAGCCGTTTCCAGCTGCCTCCTTTTTAATCTGTATGTAAACGACCTAATTGCTGAGTTGGAAAGACTTGTTTGAGTTAAATGTCTACTATATGCAGACGACCTAGTGTTGTGGACAGAAACACCTAAATATCATGCTAAGGAGAAATCTGAGGCAATCTTGAATAAAGCTTTGGAAATCCTTGAATACTGGTGCCAAGATAATAACATGAAAGTAAGCCTGGATAAAACAGTCTACCAGACTTTCTCTCTCACCCATCAGCCATTGCAACTGAACCTCTCATGCCAAGGAATTAATGTTCTCCAAACAAATTGTTTCTCATATTTGGGCAATAATTTCGATCGAAAATTAACATGGAGACAACACATTGAATTGACCGTGGAACGCACGACTAAGAGGTTAAGTCTTTTGAAAAGAATTGCTGGCTCGAAATGGGGTTGTTCTAAAACAACTCTAGAATAAACATATAACGCTTGCATTCTGCCACTCATTACCTACTGCTGTGAGCCTTTGGTTGCGGCATCTAAACAGCTGATTCATCTCCTAGAAGTGTTCCATAATCGAGCATTACGGCTAATTACGGGAGCTGTGAAATCAACACCAATCGATGCTTTGTTGTTATCAACCCATCAAATGCCTATTAAATCTATTATAGAAGAACAGGCTTTATTATTATGGGAGAAAATTACTAGAATCCTAGAATGTCTATCCCCTTGGAAGGATTCTTTATCCTATACCAACAGAAATCTCAAATCACAGAGAAGCTTCCTTCAGAAAGTCATGGCTCTTAAAGAGCTTCATAGTTTTCATTTCGAACCAGAAGATCTAATAAAAATCTTTCTGCCAGACTGAAAGGTATAACTTTGCACTTTCAACAGAGCTGATCTATGAGGTCCAAAAGAAAGAAACAGATAGTCAAATCCTAAGGATCCTTTCTTTGGAGACTTTGGATTCCTTATACCCTGAAGATGAATGGCTATACCTTTACACAGATGGTTCCAAGTTGATAGATTACAGTAATGCAGGTGCTGGAGTCTGCTGCAACCTATTCTCCTTCTATACACCACTAGGAATTCACAGCACTGCTTTTGATGCCGAAATTTCAGCTATACGTATTGCTCTATCTCAACTTCTTTGCCACAATCGTGTTTCAAATATTATTCTTTATTCAGGCCCTCAGCAATATCTTCCATCGAGGCACCTTTGTCAAAAGATATTCTCAAATGTCAACTGTTAATTGGTGATTTACTTCAAAGCCACGTAGACATTGCCATGCAATGGATTCTGGCGCACTGTGGCATTGATGGGAATGAAAATGCTGATTGCTTGGCAAAGAAGGGGACAAAAATCTTACAAACCTCTAATAATACAGTTCCATTTTATAGCGCCAAAAGAATTATAAAGAAATACTACAGAGAGCACTTCTGGTCTAAATTCAACCAAAAGAATAAACAAACAGTGTGGTTTAGCAAACTCCTTCATATTCCAAAATGGCCACGAGATAGAGCTGTGGCCGATTTTCGAATCGCCACTGGCCACGACTGCCTATCTAAACATCTAAACATGAAAGGCATTGCTCAGAGTCCACTTTGTAAACTGTGCGACTCCAATAAGAAATAGACGCCATTCATTTGGCACGCTGCCGTGCACTCAACTCTGGATCCATGTGGAGCAGATATTGGGAGGCCAGACACAAAATGTGTGATTTATAGACTATACTGTGAACTTGTGTTTCTTTTCTTATTTTTTCTTTCATTATTTTTTGTGTTGTCCTTTGTTTTTTGTCAATATTCTCTGCTTCTCATTTTGTTTGCAGTTGTCTTGTAATCCGCCATTGGAAATAAAATAAAAAACATTTAATTTTGTTTATTTTAATAATATTGAAAATAATACATGTATGAAGGGAAAAAAGTGAGAATGTAACATTTATAAATATATGTCATATATGAAAGAAATACACCACAAAAGATCAAATAATAAAAAGAAAAAATACCAAGGACAGACTAAAAAAAAAAAAATTTAAGCCAATGATTGATCTGATAGACATTTCAATTTATTTAAAAACTCTCTACAGCAATATAATGAACAAATAATTATTAAACTAATTAATATTTAAGATCTTAAAGCTTAGGACATGAATTCTTAAAATATATTTAAATTGGCAACTCTTAAGACTATTTACAACTTTATAAAATTTGAAACTTTCTTTCCTATAGAAGCAATGTCTCCTATTTTTTAAATTTATGCTTATTAAATACATTCTGGTAAATTAAAATTTACATATTTTTTTTAAAAGGAAAGTTTTAATTTATTTCAAGATACAAGTTCAAATATAACTTAAGTTTCTTGAACTTAATGACATTCAATTACAAGAAACTGTTATTAACCACAAAACAATCAATGGCTACTGACAATGAACCTTGTATTTGAGCCAATTCAAGAGATGAGATTACTAAACTTGCACCCCTATCCAAACTCCTGCACTAAGCCAACATGAGGACTATGAACCTCAGTAGAATATGCATCAGCCTACAGCTCAAAAGAAACAACCCTGACATGAGTTCATGACCATGACGGTTTTGTTACTATTATTATCATGACTATTTATTACAAACAATTTTTGCTCCACAGCATGTTCAGACTTTAAAAAAATAATAAATCAGCTTTGTAAATTACAAAACAGATTTTGTCCATTCTTTTACTAAAAGTAAAAACAAAATTTATAATGATTCAGTAAAAACAGTTAAACTTTTAAACAAGAATATACAGTTGACCCACCAATAAAAGATTCATGAACAAAAAACCAAATCATATTCCATAATTCTAATGTGGTGTAATTTTATATGAACATAAAAATTTTGTTTATTAAAGTTTTTACAAAATCAAATACAGAGGTTTACAGCTATACAATTTTAAAATTATACAGAAAATAAACATATTCAAGTGACAGGACATAGTTAAACATATTTAACTTAATCAGAAAAACTACTAAAATAAAAAAAAAAGAATTTAATATCCTCTGCTATACAATATTAATATAAATACATAAACTCAAAATTTATATACCTGAATTAAATCTAATATTCCAAGTTCACTTTCAGATGAATCTACGCAAAAAACGAAATATAATGTAGCATAGTGTCGATAGATAAGCTTATAATCCGAGCCTCCAATCAAACTGAAAAGGTATTTAATAATTAATACAGAAAATATTTATTCAACAAGTACATTTAATTTTTTTAAAAATACTTAAACAGCAATATTAAATTTACAGCTAAACTATTTTTTCAAAAAAAAAGAAAGAAATCAAATGTCTATTTACATTAATAATTAAATAAAGAAATCAATTATCAATATTTGCATTATAAATTTGAATTAACCATCCTAAACTATATGAAACAACTTGATTCGAATAATATAACAGACAAAAAGAAAATGTCACTTAAAAAATTTACAAGTTATACATATTAATTTCAATAATTTTTAAAAAAATACAGAAAAATTTTAACACAGCTTTAATTTTTATAATTTAATGTTTTGTAAGAATTTTAAACATGGCTTTAAAAAGATTTATAATCCATCATTTCAAACTTACATTTTAAAATTACACAATAAATACACATTGCTTTAAAAATAACATACATAAATACTACAAAAATTTACAGTGACAAAATGATGAAAAATTTGAAGAATTTTTGGAGGAATTGTTCATAGATAAAAAAAAAACTCATAGCAGATTGCACATTCAAAGTTATAATAACTAACTTTTTGTTAAAAATGGACTTATACCACTTTCAAAGAAAACAACTCATGTATCATCTTTATATATTGACATATAAAAATATATAAAATAATTATCTCAAGATAAAAGAGTATTTTTTTGAGTGGCAATATATGTATAATGATCTTTGTATATATTATACATAACATTCTCCAAAATTAAATATTTTGAATTATTCACATTTATATTTACAAAGGGGTACGCCAAAATTTACAGAAAAGCATTGCTTAGCAAAGCTTGTGCAGTATGCATTTCCCTGCTAAGGAAGGGTATGTCATGCTTAAGGAAGGGTATGTCATGCCTAAGGAAGGGTATGTCATGCCTAAGGAAGGGTATGTCACGTAGAGGTTAATAATGCCCATGGTATTTATTATTTGGAAAGGATTTATCTGCCTGAGGAGATTTTTCAACCCAACCTGTTTTTTATTGATTAAAAGAGAGAGATGACAGCTTTAAGTGAACAGTGCACAGCAGTGAAATTTTATTTCTTGCTATAGAAAAATGCCAGAAAAACTGTTGCGATGTTGAAAACAGACAGAAGGCTGATGCTTTGAGCAAAATTTAAAAACACAAGTGTGTATATGTGTTTTTTTTAAATGGCAGCATATTGATTTAAGACAAATTTTGTTCTGACAGTTTATCAGGTACCCTAACTGATGAAAATTTCCAGAAAATTTGCAACCTTATTTAAATACTGGTCAGTTAACATATAATATAATTAGCTGGATTGTCTTGAAACTTGGTCCAGTGAATTTTAATAGAAAATTTGGAATGAGAAGGGAAAAAAGAAAGTTGAAAGGAAGCACGCTATGTCTTGAAAAAACA
Organism: Trichonephila clavata; assembly: GCA_019973975.1. Classification (NCBI taxonomy): domain Eukaryota; kingdom Metazoa; phylum Arthropoda; class Arachnida; order Araneae; family Nephilidae; genus Trichonephila; species Trichonephila clavata. Next base: position 99,131 of record BMAO01006057.1, on the reverse strand, counting down.
GCTCAAAACTGACCCAGAATTTCCACCTAATCCAAAATCAAAATAAAAGCTACCACAAAAGAGTGAAATATAAAGATGCAAAAAATCCCCATTCCCTATTTCTAATTGTAAAAGGGAACTGTTTGATAATATTATGGAGGATATAATAATTTAATACTATAATTATATTTCCAAAGCATACAGAAGCAACTTACAATGAAAATCAATTTAAAAATATTAATCCGCCTTGAGCTTAATGTGTTGTTATATGTCAGAGTTCTTTTTTGGAAGCTCTTTTGAACTAAAATATAAAAAACAGGGTTGTTGTTTTTTTTCAAACAAAATGTATAGCTTATAAAAGACATGAAAGAATAAAAATAAATAAAGCAACTTGTTCTTTTAAAATATGTTTTCAGTTAAGGGAAGATGCAGTTTACATTCATCTTCTCAAATAGTGGAAATGTTCTCTCTATTCATCTTCTATTTGCTCTTTCACTGAGAAACTCATTTCATTATCTTTTTTTTTTAACTCACAATGAATTCATGAATATTTTTCACCTTACAGTAAGTTTACCTGTTCTTTAAGACATTTTTCTTGTTCACTGTGATTGATGCTGATTTATTAACTTTATGCCGTCTTAAAATATATTCATACTGTGGTTTAGAAATTTCTGAATTAGAATATTTGCACTTTGTGCAGCAAAATAAAAGAATAACCAGTAATAAGAATAAAATTTCATACAAAGAAACTGTTTGAATAATAATTACTTATCATAAATATGCATATAAAAATAAGAGTATATACATACAATTGGGGTGATATACTTTAACCGGCAGATGTAACAAAATTTGGGCAACCTGTGATTTCAGAGGGTATGCATTTTTTCTGACTAACTGTGCAACCTGAACTGTTCCTGTTTTCATTTATGCTTTTATGTTCATATTTTTATGATCTATTTCTGTATTTTAAAATAAAAACTCTCTTTAAAAATTTTTTTGTATATTTCAACTGAAAATTGTAGATTTAAATGGGTAGTAAAAAAAATATGCAATTTTTGAACCTACTATGTGATATATAAACCTATTAAGTGATATATAAACCTTTCATTCAATAAAAATATGACATGTGCAAGATAAATAAAAAATACAAAAATTTACAACATAAGTTAGTTATTTTTAACAAAATAATTCTTGATTAATACTTACCTACCACCCTCGAGAAAATTGCAAACATTGTCATCTCTTTTGCTTACTAACTGAAATGTTTCCCGAATAATTTGCTGTTGCATGTCTTCAGGCTGTAAAAAAGATCTATGTATTAAATACAATTTTTATACAGATAGATTCTAAATTAATCTAAATGATTGAAATCAATTAAAATTTCTTAATTCTGTATTTAAAAGTTTGGAAACTATATAATTATGAAAAATCTTACATTTTACATAAAAATTAATGCTATTAATTTTTTTTTAAAACAGTACTTTTGTATCATCACAACCTTATTGACGACATTATATGAAACGAAGCACATGGCTGCCAATTCATTGCGTACAATACATGTGAAAGCGAGGTAGACAACTGGGCAAGTTATCTTTAACATTGGCATTGTTGCGATAATATGTAAATACCAAAAAAATCCTAGGTCCATAATCCAAATTTATTGCTGCTAAAGGCTTTAGTACAAAATGTCAAATTATACATATCTATGTATGTGTTATACACATTACAAAAGAACCTTATCATTTTTTTTCATTAGATGTATAATAAGTAAAATATACAAATAGTTTTCCAATATTTCTGGGCACAGTTAATTTTTTTTATTAACATTAATTACAAAATTTCCTTGGTTTCAAAATAATTTAAAACAAAAAATGTGCAAATTTCCAGAATTGAAATAATGAAAAGACTGAAAATTATACATAACTTTCACTAAAATAATTGTCTAGTTGAAAAATGTTTCTTTTTCATTTTGTAAAAACAAAAAAATAAATATCTTCCATTGTTTTCACTTTTTACCCTTTTATTACTTTTAATTAACTCTAGGGGGGGGGGGGTCAAGCGGTGTAAGAAAATAATGACAAACTCTTTCAATATGACAAGAAACACACAAATATATAAAGCAAGATAAAAAAAAGTCAAAATCCCATCAGCAGAAGTCTAGCACTCCCACATCTTTTCACCTCAGAGTCTCCACGTAAAGCGGAGCATCCCAACAAATGGTTCCTGTCCATGACTTTGTCATGGACAGGAACCTCAATTTAGACTCTGAAAGTACCAATTGGTGAAGGTGATATACAAGGCAGTCATGACCCATTGCAAGTCTAAATTCCATGACAGCTTTCTCACTGGGTTTATCCGAGATATCTTGGTCCACCCACCTTTAATTTTAAGTAAGAATATAAATATTTCTGTTTTAACAAAATTTGATAGAATGAATTACTTATTTTATGATAGAAAGAATATTTCACTCAATGAGGATTCATTTAGCACTTCCCCCACAGGTTTGGGGTTCCATCCTTGGGCTGGGATAGGTCTATTCAGCCTTTCATCCCTTCAGTGAGTCGATAAATGAGTACGAAGCTTGCTTGGAGACTAAACACTGTTGGTTTTGTTTCAGATTGACCACCTGATCAGGACATCTTCTCAAGCACCTCAGCGCCCAATGGTCACGTATACTGAGATGGGCACAGTATGCCTTGGCCCTCATGAGCTGTTACGACACTGAATTTAGTTTAGTTAGTGGATTCATTCAATATGGTATTTTCGTGGAACCAATTAACAAGAAGCACTTCCAACTACTACTATTTTTATAAATTTCCTTAAAAAAATTGACATGATAAACAGCATGTGCCATATTTTAATACATAATATGAGAAAATGTCTAAAATTCAGGTACAGATAAAAAATGATATTCAAAAATTTCAGGAAAAAATTTATACCATGCACACACAATTCAGGATAAAATAATACGAATATTTCCCAAAAAATGTTTTTAGATTATTTGCTTCATTTTTTGAATTTATCAATAATAGGGACAACTGGGTAGCAACTGTTTTTCTAAGTCAATGCCAACATGAGAATTGATTGAGTTTGTTATTTTTATCTGATAAGATCAATTCAATACATACACAATAAAGGAACTGAATTACAGATGTTTCCAACTAGTTGCCCTGTTTGGCTGCATGGTTCTTATTGTACCCATGATCCCCAAAAATTGTTTCACTGCTAATCTGTATCTACAATGATGTAAAAGTGGAATAAGATTGATTTAAAAATTCAGGCTTGAATTTTTGAGAATTTTGGAAACTACTGAACATAAAATGATTCATAGCCATAAATACATTCAAACAATTTTGGTAACATTGTAATACACACACCATACCAGCTGTCAAATTTACTAGTACAGTAAAGTCCCAAAAACACAGCCTAATGTTTACTAAAGGATTGTCAAGTTAGTGAAAATACCTGGTTCTCAAGAATGGTATTAAAAAAAGAGCAAGCACAAGTATTTCCTCAGAAAATATTGAACTGCACTTGCATGTATCATTTGTATAAACTGCCCAAGTACCCTTAAACAAAAGAAAAGTATGTACTTCATGAAGGCACAGAACCTTTACTACATGAAAATGAAGATTAATAAATACATAGTATACAGTGATTTACCCGATCACGGACACAACTAAGAAAAATATTTTATGAAGGCATAAAGCTGCCTATACTGAAAAATAAGTAGCCAACATTGCAAAAACTGGCTACTTTTTCAAAAAGAAATGCTTAATGTCCTGTTGTCTTCCATGCTGCATTCTGCTGCTTTATCAAGAAGACAAAGGAACAGTAAGTTCATTACCGACACACCTTGTTCAAAATACTGAAAGGTAGTTTTGACAGCCTGTAATCCCTTACAATGTGATATTTTAGGAGTTTGTAGGGTATCCTCATTGTTAACATCTTCATCCTTTTTTTGGTGTTTTTTCATTATATTACATTATATTTTTTCATTATATTACAGCAATAATTTCTGTAAAAGACATAATGTCTTGTTCAGTAACTGCCGAACCTTCTCATTCTAGAACCACAGAGCCTTCTCATTCTAGAACCACTGAACCTTCTTATTCTGCAGCCGCCTTGAACGGGTCTGCACATGGGCTTTGTGACATGCAAGGGTGTGTCTGACTTATCCAGACTGCCATGTTATCAAGTGCCGAGTTTTTGGGACTCTATTGCACTTCTAATGTGATCCTGCCAAAGTCCCTATAGTAAGTTAGTACCAATATTGCTATGAAAATGTGCTACTGATAAAAAAAACTAAGATATTTGAAAGAAAATTTCTAAGAAAAAGTCCTTTATAAAACAATCAATGACAAATTCCCCTTTGGAAATATAATACTGTAATTCAGTATAAATTCTGTTTTGTTAAAAAAAATTTGCACTAAAAGAATACATCAAATTACTATTTTGTTTTATTAACATAAATCAACTGACTGCTGATAATGTCAAACTTATAAGCAATGTGAGGTCTATTGGCAATGGTTCTCATAGTTCTGAGCTATGGCCGTTTGAATTCACCAAATATGCCACTACACTATAATATAGTTTAATACATATAAAATTAGTCTACCAACATAAAATAAAGGTATTATCTTATTATTGCAACAATCGACAACTCTATTAATAGCTTGCCAAGTTGGCAACCCAGATTTCCAATGTATTGAACTGGCTGAATTAGCAACCATGTGCTTTGTAACAGAAAATCTCCCCAATAGGTTGCAATAATCCATAAGTACCAAAAGCCATAATATATTGTTTCTAAAATATTTTAGGTATTTATATATCCTCGCAGCAATGCCAACATTCAAGAAAATTCGCCAAGTTGGTAACCTCAATTTTTCATATATCATATGGCAACCATGTGCTTCGTTTCATATAACATCACCAATATGGCTGCAAGAAGAGGCAAGTACTACATTTTTAAAAATTTACTTTCCTTTTTAAAAAAATTTACATTGCGTTATTTTTTACAAAATTCTTTAACTTCCTATCGTATAAATAATTAGATGGTACCTACTTGTGTATTATCGCAATCTATAAGCGACATTGTATGAAACAAAGCACAATTCAGCATGTACAACTCACAGGAAATCAGGTTGCGAGCTTGGTTGATAGAGTTGGTGATTTTTGTGATAATACTTAAGAACCAATTAGACTACTTAGTGAAAATAAATTTTAATCAGAAAGATTATAAAAATATAATTTAATTTGCATAGCTATTCAAAATGATAATGGTGATTTAATTTACACAAGTGTTTCAAATCAGAATAAAAGAAAGTAATTTTTAAAAGGATTTTATGTTGCATAAGTTTGAATCATCGAATTTCAGAATATATAAGTAGCATAGTACTTGAAAAATAAATATAAAAAATTTTAGTCAATTCCTACTAGGTCAACAAGGAAGAATTTCATGTTAGTTAATTAAATTTAATTAATGAATTAATATTTGAAAAACTGTATTAATATCAAGAGTATCATCCACTACAAAATAAAAATATATTTTTATTTGAACTTGAGTGGATGAATAAAAAAGTAAGTATTTGAAGCCAAGAAAAAAATTGGTTAGAAAAACCTACTGACGCCATCTGTTGCAGCTAGTTCTAATTTGGTTCGAAATTGCAGAACAAATTTAAAATAAATAAAATTTAATTAAAGAATTAATAAATGAAAGACTGTATTAACATCAAATGTCATCCGCTTTTTCGTTTAAAAAAGCAATTTGAACATCAGTGGATGAATAAAAAGTATTTTATTAACTGAAAATTTGAACAAGATATATATATATAGAGAGAGAGAGTCTACACTAATAGTAGGAATTGAATGAAAAGAAAACCCATCACAATTATGTGATCCATTTTTAAACATTTTCTCGATTTAAATTTACTTGTCATCTTGATAAGAAAATAAAATTGAATCTGTCACCGGAAAGAATGGAATTTGTGATGTGAACACAGAATTAAAAAAGCTCTACAAGTTATTATTAGTCATATTAAATTACAAAATATATAAAAAAAAATAAGATTGCATAGTTTTCAGTAGATGCTTAAAATTTATTGCACACATGGCTCAACAAGAAATGATAAACAAGAACAGAAACATTTAAAATCATTGCTATTTACTCGTTGACATATTTAAAATATAAAATTAACAGAACTTACATAGAACTGGTAAAACTTAGAGAGCCTAGGCTTCCCATGGTTATTAAATACCAAAATTGCTTTAATCATATTCTTATTGATTATTAAATGTCTAAAACCATTCTATAATTAAGAAATTGTCAAATATGCCATGCAAACACCAAACGATAAACAAATCATAAGTCAAACATCTGATGTGTCACACAGCTTAGGAAACCGGAAACTGAAAAAAGTTAAACGAAATTTGTAGATTTAAGATTTAAAATTTGACTACTACTAGTATGTGTAAGATGTCCAATGTTCGGAAGAATTTCCCTAAGGAAAAATGAAAATCAAATAAATCGCCAAAGCGAAATTTTATATATTATATATTTTCGAATAAAGTTTCATATCTCCTAAAGTTTCCTTTTTTAGCAATATTTAAACAACAAATAAAGAAAAGAAACATGCGAGAGATTTTACAGTTAGATTCTATATTATGAATAAAAAGGATTATTTTTGGATTCTGAGTGAAGTGAATTAAGCTGCAGTATTCAAATCAACTAACAGTTCAATCAATCAATCAATCAGCTGTTGTTTTGATTACTTTGTTGATTTTCCTGCATAGGTTTACAAATACATCAGTGTCTTTTGACTGGGCTTTAAACGGATTAAGTTAGCAACGGAAAACGTGAAAAAGACAAATCTGGTCATGATTGAAAATTATGTGGCCTTATGATTGTATAAAGCTCGCATTTTATATAAATGCACATTGGCATTCAGGAACGTATAGTAAACAAATAGTGGGCTGGAGTGATTATTATGCAAAGCTTTTCTTAAAACAAGTAATTGGAAAATGGAAGAATCAACAGAAGATTTAAGGATAAAAAATACTGCTGTAGAAAATAAATCTGTCAAAAAGAAACTACCTGCTGATTTGTCTGTAAAAGGCTTCATTTGTGAAATTTGCAATAAAGGGTTTAGTAGAAAAAATAGACTTGATGGACATTACGCATTGCATTCGAAAAATAACGGCCACACGTGCAAAGAATGTGGTAAGATCTTCACCAGAAAAGATAGTCTTACGTTTCACATGCAGGTGCACAATAGAATAAAAATGTATAATTGTCAGCAGTGTCCTAAAGCTTTCTCACAAAGACGTTACCTTATGAGGCACCTTCGTATTCATACTAAAGATAAAATGTTCAACTGTGACATATGTGGTAGAACTTTTCTAGACAAGAAAAACTTTATGGTTCATTATCAATTGCACTCAGATGAAAGGCCCTATGCATGTTCAGAATGTGGTCGTTGTTTTCATCATCAAAATAGTCTGACTGCACATTTCACTACTCATGTTGAAGATAAAGCATTTGCATGTGTTGTTTGTGATAAAAAATATGCTTACAAAAGTTCATTGAGATCACATTACTTGACTCATACCCAGGAACGTCCACACGTTTGTGATATTTGCCAGCGAAGTTTTAGTGAAAGGAATAATCTAAGAAGACATTACCTGATTCATTCAAAAATAAAGCGCTATGTTTGTTGTGTTTGTGATAAAAGTTTTACTCATTCCAATAGTTTAAAATCTCATCTTCAGCGACATGTGGACATTAAATCTGAGGAAATAGATGAATCTAACATAAAACTTGAAATGCAGTGATTTATAATTGGTATAAAACATTTTTATGAATTTGTGGTTATTTAACCTTTTGTTGTATCGTTTAATTATCACTTAAGAAATTGGGGGAATTTGTCTACACTTTAAGATAAAAATGTGTATGGTTGAAGCATTTTGGTAAGTTTCATTAATGATACACATGTAGCATAATGTACACCCCCGCATTGCAGGAGGGCCCAAAGCCTGACTGATGTCAAGTACATAAGATATGGCTTGGGGTTTAAAACTTGATTTTAGCTGGGGACCCTAATCTCTGTAATGCCACTGGATAAATGGCATACAGAGATTAAATATTTGTAGTCTTGATTTTATCAATATAAAGTGACATGTTGAATTGCAAAATCTTCACTTGGCATAATGTTGAAATTTCAAACAAATGATTCCTTTGCAAATGTCCTCAATATTTTACTGTGATTATTTACAATTATATGATCTATTGACAATGGTTTGTTTAACATTATAATTGAACATAATTAATATAACAATGGGAGAAGGGGCACTTTTTCTGGATTATTTTTCTTTATGGCTTGAAATTTTACTAAGTACACTAAATTAGATGCGAAAAATGTATTTAACTTCTAAAGTATGATTGATGAATCTTCTCACATTATAATTATAGAATAATCTTTTTTGCAATTGTTATTGTAAATTATTGTCTCAAAACAAAATGCTCAGGTAAAATCCTAGCACAGCACACTGCTGTATTTGGCGACAAGTAAAAAACCGCGTTTTTTAAAATGGCGTCAGAGACGTAAACAAGAGGGGGAAACGTGGTTTTCAAAATGGCGTCAAGAGACGAAAAAACGTGGTTTCCAAAACTGTCAACAAAGGAAACATAAAATAAGAAATTAAATGCAAATTTCGAGCATCCATTACAAGATTCTATCAATCCTTTAGTCACACAAAAAACAATCATTACTTTCTTACTTTTTATTAAGAAAAAAAATCTATCCGTCTCGTCTTTCTACGAAAAAAACATGGTTTCTAAAACAGCTTCAACAAGAAAAACTGAAAAAGCGTTGCTTCTAAATCGCTACAATGGGAAAAGAAATCCAATATGAATGCCTTAGGCTGATGAACTAATGATCTCCATTTCTCTAAAAAACAAATTATTTTCATATTTCGGACATCCATACCAACCGAAATATTTTCAATCGTTCACTCATTCTTAAAGCAAGCATTTCTTTCTTACATCTTTCATTCAAAAGAAAAAATATCCATTCGTCGAGCTTCAAAAAAGAAAAATGTGGTATCCATAATGGCTTCAAGAAGAAAACAGAAAAAACCGTTGCTTCTAAGATGCAATAGTGAGAAAAAACATTGTCCAAATTGAATTTATCAACAGATCTTCCTTTCTCTCTAACAAATATTCTTTCAGCAGTTATTTCATTTAAAAAAAAAAAAGAAAGAATCCACTCATTCCTTCAATTTTAGCTTTCTAGAAAAATGTAACACGTCTTCAAGTTGACCATCAGGAAAAAAAATTAGCGCTGTCCAAAAATCCGGTCCGAATAGGGTTACTATTCCGGTTCGAATAGGGTTACAATAATGTAAACTTTATCGCCAAATTTTTCGCTCCAAAAAATTTGTCGCCAAGAAGTGTGCCCTGCTAGGATCCACCCAATGCTCATTGTCAATGTATTATTTTTTCAGTGGTAAATATTAAAGTATATATTTTATTATAAATTATATTTTAAATATATCAGTTCAATATATTTTTAATGTAAAGATTATTTAATATTGCTCTGTCTAATTTTTTTTTTTAAAAATTGAGAATTTTTTTTATTGTTTTGATAAATGTTTAAATCTTGTTCTATATAATTTTGAAATAAGATTGATCTCTTGATTTTTTATGCTATTTTTGCTACATTCTGTTACACATTTAAAAAATAAAAAAAAATTTTATCTGTAAAAAAATTTAGTTATTGATGAAACACTTTTAAAAATAATTCTTACCTCTTGTTGATTTAATATATATATATATAATATTGTGAATTGATTATGTAAAAGATATGAAGACAAATTTTTAAAAATATAAACATTGTTAAAAGATATATTTTAGAAGTATTAAATAATATATATATATACATGGTTAGTTAATTTAGAATCCTATTTTAATGCATTTCTTGATGATGATTTTTAAATTGCACCCAAATGTAATTTTCAGACTATAAGTTGCAATATGAAATAAGATAGTGCCGTGTATTAAAATCAATGATGGCACTGTTGCTGATGTAAAAAATTCTGGCGTGAAGTAAAATTCGGATTTTACCAAAAAAGTACATTGAACAGGATCAAAAAAATGTTAAAAATCACTATAACCTTATTAAAAACATGCAGATTTTCTCCTTTCTGACAACTCTAGTTAGGCTTTTTTTAAAAAAAATCAAATTTGAATATTTGTGCTTTGTTATATGACCATTAAACTTGCAATCATTAAGCTATTAATGTTAATTAAAATTAACATTAATATAGGTTTTCTTTTTTCGTACATAAATTTCAATTGGTGCTTTTCCATTTCGCTGGTGCAGGCAATAAAGTTGCCAAAATGATACAACTTAAGCCAAAGGTTATATTCCAACTGGTAACCTTTTATTGCCACATATTCAAAACAAGTCGCAACCTTTTCTTATCTCTGTAACATCTTTTTTCTTATATATCAAAAATGGATTAAAAAAACTCAGATTTGAACAGGAGAAAAATCTGTCAGATTAGGATTCTTTCAATTCTTCTCTTCTTCAAGGTGCCAAATCAATCCATCAGCATTATATTAGAAGCAATTAGGGGAAATATCAAAAACAGAAGTATATACTGTGTGTGTTATAATATATTCCCTTACATATATAATATAGTGTAAAAGTATATAATGTATATGTTTTTGTTCAAATGTGAAATCTGTTATTTCATGGAATAACTAAGTACTTTATGAAACAACTAGACAAGTCAGTTAAAGTATATAAAATTATTGAATTCTACGAGTTAACTAGGTATTCTATAGAATAACGATTACTTGATCATTTAAATATGAAATACTGCACTCGTGAAGGCACTTTGAACATGTTTTATCTGCTTTTAGTCAGTTTTGAACTGCTTTGGAATGATGCGTGTGTGTACCCTTCATTCCATTGCTTTTAAACATAGAATTAATACATGTACTTATGTTAGTGTTTTACATTTTTTATTAACAAATATTTTTGCAATCTGTTTTAAAACAATGACTTATGCAGGAATGGGGGTCTTACCTGTAAATAAGATAGATTTAATGCTGGAGAGATTTGAATTTTTACTAAATAAGCGTGGGACAAAGGAAAAAAGTGCTAAAACAGCATAGAAAAAAGTACCATGAGACTATTGGCTACTTCAGCATTATGATATTCTTGAAGTTTATGGAGATTAGGAAAGTTAATTGTGTCAGTAACAGATGCAAGACATATTCTTTTCCCCCCTTTCTGTGTAACTAATGCTAGCAGATGAGCAATAATAAATTATATCATCTGCTTTTCCTTATTATTTGTCAATTAATATTCCGCAATAGGGCTAAAATGTATTTTTTTAGAGATTTTAGCTATTTATGATCAATTAATTTATAAAATAACTTTGAAATTGTTTACTTTTCACTTCAATCGTCTATCAAGCCACCCATCCTGTATAGTGGTTAGTGATGCTGACTGCAGTGCCGTAGGGACTGGGTTCGAATCCCGGAGAAGGCATGGATGTTTGTTTCGTAATCTTTCCTTCTTTGTGTTGTAAGCTCCTGTGTGATACATTGTGTGGTGCATGAGGTTTATAAATGTTCTCAATAAAAAAATGGTTCATCATTAAATATTTCTTAGAATAACTAGGTAAAGTATGAAATTGTTCATCTATTATATACTTTAACTGACTTGTCTTGTTATTTCATAAAATGCCTATTTATTTTATGAAATATTTGAATTTTACACTTCAATGGTAACATATATACTGCATGTTGTCACCAATAAAATCTGCTGCCGAGATTTGCCCTAGAGAAATGAATAAATACCTTACAATTTAAAGTAAAAAAAGGAGAAAATGATAGTTATGTATGTTGTGTGGCTGCATTTTCAGATTTTTCATTCTTTCTGATCAAATTTTCAGTTTAATATAAAAAGATCAAAAGAAATATTAGACTTATTTTCCTCTTAGTAGAAAGAAAAAAATGGTTACATTTCATACTGTTATATAATTATTTAGGTCACTAAAAATTATGTTTGTCATTTTAATAAACTTATCACCACTTTCATCACCAAGAAGTGCTCCAAAATAAGATTCATTTGCATTATTATATATTTGTTCATATAAATATTAATAAAATCAAATATCTTTAGCTCATTTGAAGTTCAACCCCTTCAGGACTGAGCAATTTTTCCTGTTAAGCTTAACTCCATTTAAAAATTCATATAAAATCATTACTTTTCGTAAAATATATCAAAATTTATAATCATTCCATAAGTTCCACATTAAGATCACACCTTTGTGATCACAGGCCACAGAATGGGGAAAACACAATCTCCCATATGATACTGTGTTTTCTAAAGGGACCACATATGTGATCATGATCCTGAATGGCTTAAAACTAGTTTTGCGAAATTAAAATGTATTATTTGCATCTTTTTGTCTGCCTGTCCTTTCAAATATTTCAGTAGATCTTAAAAACAGTTTGGAAACCATTTAATGTATGTTTTTATTAACATAATTGAATCAGAGTTCACTCCAGAAGAGTTTTATGGAGCATCCTGCCTTTTTTTTGCTTTCTGAATTTAAAAAAATTTCCTCTGTAACCTTTTAAAGCTACATATTTCACTTAATTTGCTATCCAAAACTTACTGTATTCTACGATTTATAATTGTTATCTGGGAATCCTCTTTTCCAATCTAGGACTTCGAGCATTCCAATCAAGTCCGTTGAGAGACATCTATCAGGGAAGTTTATTTTTGTTTATTTGTACTAATTAATATCAACCCTCATGCAATTCTCTAAATCTCATCCAATACTTTCTATGCCCTTTTAATCAATTCTTTGAATTTTAATTTACAGAACTGATATTTTTAATTCATTGTTCCTTATGTAACCTCCTAAGTGATACTCTTCTGTATTTGTTTTTTAGATTTTTACTAAACAGTTAGATTCAGACAATTTTGATTTTACTTAAATGTTTGTGAGATTTGAAATTTTGACATGTTTTTTTTTTCAAAACCCTTTGAATTTTTGTATAAATTTCATATTAATTTACTATAAAATTGTTTCATTTAATGCAGACGAGGGCAATTTCTTTGCACTCGATGGTCATAATGTGGAAGCAGAGGATACTGGAGTGCCATACTTTATTTAAATAATCGCAATCATTTTCGTGGAAAAATCACAAATTGTATAATAGTAAATAAGTTGCATGAAAAAGAAAATGTGCTTTTTTTGGGGATCTTGTAAAAGAAAGCTAGATGTAAGGTGTTCAATTTTCTTGGACTTAATTAAAAAAAAAGGTTCGTGGCAAAAATTTTTAAAAATGTATTAACAGTTTTATATTTGAGAAAACATGCGTGTGAAAATATTTTATTTGAAAATCTGATAACGAATTTTAGTGATGATGTACATTGCAATGTACCTTCGGTTGTTTCGTTCCTCTCTATTAATGAAAAGCATCAGCTGCCATATCTTTAAATTTATAATATTAGTACCGCTGCTTGTAATTTTTTTAAAGTTTTCAATTGTATATTCATTATTAGTTTTTGTATACTGAATTTAGAAATGAGTTAAGATTTTCATACTTGAATTCATTTCTACTTCATATTTGTATTCAGTTTTGTGGTCCCTTTGACTTATTTTCAGGTTGCGCCATTTTGTTTATTTACATATTAAATATTAATTAAAGAATCAATGAATTATGTACAGCCCATTTTTATATAAAATTTCATATATTTCTGAATTTAATTTCATTCGCATTGTTCAAAAATTTTACATAATATTTGAATTTTAGTCATTTATTGTTTATAATATTAAGTTTTTGTTTGAATTGTGTAATGAACTGTGTCAGTTTTATGAACAAACTTTTCTTTAATCAAAATATAAATGTTAGTATTTCAATTTAGTGTTGTTTCATTTCAAGTAATCTTATTTATATGTTTACATTAAAAATGATGTATAATATGTACTGTGATATATTTTCTTTTATTGAATGTATTAAAGAAATTTTTTAAAATTAGTATTATAGCGATTTTGTTTAATCAGATACTATTTTTCTTCAAAGAAAGACCCATAAGGAAATGTTTATAATCAGATTCTACCCCCCTCTGCCTCAAAACTTTAGGTTGCTGTAGTATTCTCTATATGTTCTAGAGTTAAAGGAAAATTTACCTCAGGGTGTCTTTCTTTCCGTAAAAGTTAGGATCCTTAACCCTGCTGCGCAAGAAAAAGAGTTTTTTTTTATCTTAAATATCAGTTCTGTTATACACTATCTGGCCAAAAGTATCCGGACACCCATTAAAAAGTGGTTCTGCCGAGTGACACAATTTGATACGTAATTGAAAGCTATAAAAGTGTTGGTAGTGGTTTGTCAGATTGTATTTATGATTTTGTGAGGCAATGAGTAAGTCAAAGGAGCTTCGTGAGTTTGATCGTGGCAGTATAGTGGGATGCCACCTTTGTGGGAAATCAGTTTGTGAGATTGCGGACATTCTACAGAAGCCTAAATCAACTGTGAGTGATGTAATTGTGAAGTGGAAACGCCGAGGCAGAAAAACGAACCTGTAGGCTGAAAATACTTGGTGTGAACGCAGCCGCAGAACTCTGAAAAGGGTAGTGAAACAAATCGCAAGTCCTCGTTGGGGGGTTGGAAATTTCTCAGGAGTTCCAAAGTTCATCAGGAATTAGTGTTAGCAGCAGGACTGTCCATCGAGAGTTAAAAAACTTGGGATTCCATAGTCATGCAGCCGCTCACAAGCCAAACATCACTCCACAGAATGCGAAGCATCGATTGCAATGGTGTAGAGCTCACCGTCATTGGACTGTGGACATGTGGAAAACTGTTCTTTGGAGTGATGAATCTCGCTTTACAGTCTGGTAGTCGGATGGACGCGTCTGGGTTTGGCGGATGCCCGGCGAACGTTTCTTTAGTGACTGCATTGTGCCGACTGTTAAGTTTGATGGTGGAAGCATAATGGTGTGGGGGTGTTTCTCGTGGTTTGGCCTGGATCCGTTAGTTCCTGTGATTGGAAACATGAACTCTGAGATGTATGTGGACATTTTGGACAATGCTGCACTCCCAACTCTATGGCAATATTTCGGGGAAGGCCCATTTCTCTTCCAGAAGAAACTGCTCCATTCACACATCGAGGCTTGCACAGACGTGGTTTGACGAAATGGGTGTTCAAAAACTGAACTGGCCTTCTCAGATCCCCGATCTAAATCCCATAAAACACCTTTGGGGCGAATTAGAGCGCAGATTACGCAGCCAGCCAAATCGACCATCCTCACTGCAAGTACTCACTTCAGCTGGGATGGACGCCTGGAAGGCAATTCCTATGGTCACCTATCAAAAATTGGTGGAAAGTTTTCCCAAACGTGTGCAGGCTGTCATCCATGCCAAAGAGGAACCAACATCATATTAATATGTGCCTCAGGACGCTCTAAGTCCATACCACTGGGCGTCCGGATACTTTAGGCCAGATAGTGTATATGATATAGATTTTGATAGACTTGTGAGTGAAATTCAGAATATTTGGGGGGGGGGGAGAATATATTCTTAAGACTGGAATATTTGAACAAAGTTGTGATTTTTAATAGTGAAATTGAAGTTGTAATTGAGTTTAAAGGTATTATTTCGAGAGGGAGCTTATTTTAATAATGGTTTATGTTGTTTCATTTTAGTATTAAGTTTATAAATATTTCTTTTTTTCTTGTTGAACAGTTTAATTCTTAGAAAGACATTCTAAGAAAATATTCAGCAAAAAAAATGTTTTAAACTATTGACCATTGTCGAGTATCTGCATTTTTTAAAGCTTACATGTGTGTTATTTCTAAATATGTTCCTATGTATATAATTAGAAATAAATTGATAGAAAAAAATGAAAATGTGAGTTGTATTAGTTTTTTTTATATTGTCTTATACAGAAAATATAATGGTATTTGTATTTATTCTGTATTTAAAAGTATTGTCATTGTATATGAAAATAGTTTAAGAATTAATACAGTGTTTTTAAACTACCTATGATACATATTTCTATAATTCGTATTTGATTAACACAGAATAAAAAATTGTATTTAAAAGTAGTTAAGTTTTCTATACAATATTTTGTTAAATATGATGATTTTTAATTGCTTTTTTTTTTGTACCTCGGCTATAAATTTTTTTAAAAAATGAAATACCAGTATTATAATAAATAATTTTTAAATTTGAAAATTAAATGTCACTAAATTAATGACTTTATCCAATATTATAATTCTAAATGTGTTTCATTTGCATATTTTTTTTAAAAAAACTCAAATGTATAAAAAAATTTTCAAAAGAAAAAATATATTTGAAACCCGCGTTTTTTTTTTTTCTAATACTGAAGTGGCGGGCATTCGGAGGACAGAACACAATACCTTTGGTTCCGTAAGCACGTAACATACCACTAGACCAAAATGATCACTTCAGTCCGGAGGCTGTTACTGACTTATATATATACTGCCGCTACACACTCCTCCACCAGTGAGTCGGTGGATAGGCGAATGAACGATAGTTGTTATGGCAAGCTTGTGAGTTGTTGCTGTTGATTGGAGGATTTGCGTCACGTGAGTAGGACGAGTTTTGGATTGCTCTTTTAGCGGGTAGATGGCGCGTAACGACAGTTCAAAAGGTTGCGTTTTTTCTTTGTTCGGCTAGGGTCACCAATGAGGACAGAACTCGCAACATTCTGATCTGTAAGCACTTACATACCACTAGACCAAAATGATCACTTCAGTCCGGAGGCTGGCTCATATAGATACTACCGCTATAATACCTACTATTATAAGGGGTGATCCAATGTATAATAAAGGGACACGCGGAGAAAGGGTTCTTAACTAAGTCCACTAGTTAATTAAAACACGTTTATTATATATAAACAAGAACGTTTACGTTCATAACGAGAGAACATTTAGAACAGAATTAAAAGAATCGGAACACATGCTCTAACTTCCTTACAGTACCGAAGCTTGGCCATCACTGAATATTGTTCTATGAGCCAGAGGACATGAGAATCTTTCTGCTGTCAACAGTGGCGGCGCGAAACCTGAACTTAATGTGGGCAAGACCTTTCGCGAGGCCCTCTGGTGGCGTAAAAAAAGGGTTAGTAAAATTTTTAAAAAATCAATTTTTATTTTCTTGAAGAAAAACTAAAATGCTTAACCATATTTCTTTGGCACATTAAACAATAATGAAAAACTAAAGAAACGGAAATTTTCTTTTAGTTCTGCTGAAATCCTTAATGATTGGTTTGTAATTTATCTTAGATGCTATATCTGCTTCAATATATAAAACTGCCAAAGCTGTGATAATCATTCCTGACCCATTGAATTTCGCAAATTTTTTTTTTATCAGTTTTGATTTTGTACAGCTCGTCTCAGCAGAAGTGGTATACTTACAGGTATTGTTAACAAAATTTGAAAGACAATGTAAATATTTAAGAAACTTCCTTTCAAATTGTTCTCTATGACATATTGGAGCAGATGTTTCACTTCTGTAATGGTATTGTGGGTGAATTTGGGATTATATTTTGTAATTCTTCATATAGTTCGTAAATTTGGAAGTCACTGCTCTCACCTACTTGGAGGACTGTGTAAATCTTGAGAGTTTTTCAGTATTTGCTCGTTTGGAATATTTTTTAACTTGTTTAAGTCATAGAGAAAAACAAAATTTTCTAAACGATTTAAAGATATAAATCTTGAACCCATATTGCTTATCACAGAATCAAGATAATCATGGTATTAAAAAAAGTCTGTTTCATACCGGCTTTTGACAGACTCTATAGGTTGATCACACCGCCATCATAGTCAAACATTCTTTTTCTTTTTGGCTACCCTTTTATTTTTGAAATCTTTTGGCAAATCACAACTGTTTTATACTCAATAAACTTACGAGCGTCAGACAAGAATCTTCCGAATCCAGTTAGTCGATACTCTTTGATCCAGCTACAAAATGTATGCAAATGTTTAAGAGTATTATTTAAATTGAGCTTGTACATTACCATAATTTGCTTATGGTATTAACACGTGTAATAATTCCTACCATACATGTAATTCCAACATGTAAATTACAAACTAGGCATTTCATTTAAAACTGAATCGTAATCACTGTTCGGATTGTTCCGTTTTTTTTTTTTTTTTTTAAGTTTCCTATGCATTCAACAACATTATCAAATTATAATAATGCGGCCTTCACCGCCTCGATTCTGCTTTCGCACTTTGTGTCTGATAAAGCTTACTTCTAAGCTTTAATAGTTTTTTTTTTCCTTCGATAATTTTCCAGCGTTTGCTGAAACTTGAAAATAACAAAGAAAATCTGAATAAAACCAAAAAATGTTTTTGTTGACAGTGGCGAATTAGCTGCGTTTACCAATAACAGATTCCAGCTATGACAGCCGCAAGGTGTGAAAAATGCCTGGGATTTATATTTAATAATCGAGTTTTTAACTCCACTATTTATGCCTACCATATTTGCACCATTGTTGTTTTAGCTGCAGCTCCGTCTGTTCTGATATCGGAACCTGTTTATTCCCAAATTGCCACAAATTTAATCGTATTTTTCCTACTATACTGTATAGTGTGTTATAAGTATTTTTATTAGCTGCTTTTCACCCTGGTGTTACTATTTTAATAGCTAACTTACTTATTCTTTTTCCGAGAACTGTCACAAAATTTTAAAAAGTTATGCCATCATTGTAGCTTTTAAGTTATTTCTGTACAAAAACTTTGTAAGATTATTTACAAATCCGCATTCAATTTTAGAATAAGTATGAGCATATAGTTTTAGATGGCTTTAACAAAAGTTTTTTTAAGCATGTGAAATGTTCAGAAAAGTAATGGGGAAAAAAAATTGTCGTAATGCGATACAATATCAATAGCAAGATATCAATCATTGGCATGGCCAAGTAATTTTAGCGCGTTTTTCACATGTTGTATTTTACAATAATGAAACTAATGAACTTTTTACTAACAGAAAGTAGTTTTCAAAAAAACTATTTTCGCTTCACACTATATATCTTATCACTTTACTGTTTAAAAAAATAATTAAATTAAAAAAGTAAATTCAGAGCCTTTTATACTTGTTTTCTGAACTTTTTTTGTGAAGATTTCCTCCAAAATGCAGGTAGATTTTTTTAAAAAACTTTTTGCAAACAATAAATTTACTAGGTAAAATTTGAGAAAATTTTGTTATAAACTAGCGAAATTCAGGAAAATTATTGGAAAATTTAAATATGATTCGGCTCATCTAGGGCACAAATGCCGAAAACCCGAGGTCAATTGGTTGCTTATTGGCTGAGAAAAAGGTACGACAAAATATGGAACGAAGACGAAATTTGCGTCCCAATAGCGCTTTTGTTCCACTACGTGAAAAACGCGCTAAAAATCAAGTTTATATTGTTGAAATGTTGTGAGGATTTTTTTTAAGAAACTGAATAATGTGTTGATTTTTAATAATTGTGATGCATAATACTGTATTTGTATTGTGTGTTGATTAGTGCAATGAATTTCTGCACATAGTATCGGAAATAATTTTAAGATTTCCATTCATAAGTTTGTGTTATATAGATTTCTCTATTGGTTAGCAAGTTACTTATAAACCATATGTAATCACATATTCATATACACTAAAGACAATTAAAATTGCAACACCATAAAGGAAAGCAAATGCGAAAAAGATATTTATTGTACATAAAAAGTATGACACATGTGAAGATAAAATGATTAAATTTGCAAGTGTTTGTGTGTTTTCAGGGGGGGGAATTAGTAGAAACAAACGCCACCCCCCAGCAGCTAAAAGGACCTTTACCCGGTTTTGGCAAGGAGTAGAAATGGGCAACTCATTTTCTGCTGTTTCAAGTCTATACCACAATTCAACCGTTTTAGCTGGAGAGGAGGGGCAGGTAAGTTTCTCTCTACAAACCAAAACCAGAAGTTTGCAATGGGTGACAGATCTGGAGACCGTGCAGGTCAGTGTAAGAATTGAATAATCTGTCGAGGAAGGGTTATGTGGTCTTATATTATCTTGTAGGTGTGAGAGCGTTTGGTTGGTTCCGACAATAGGACAAAATCACTGGACGCATGATGTCAGAATTGTACCGATCTGAGTTCAAATTACCGTTGATCCGAATGATAGATGCGCTTCTTGTTTACCCAATTATTGCCTAAACGATCAAATCAGGTGCAGGGCCCATACGCCGATATGGAATCCAAGCAGTCAGTTTCCTTGGAGCCTCGAGACATGCATACGGCCATCAGAATACTACATCAGAACCGGGACTTGTTTGAAAAGACAACATTCCTGTATTTAGGGGGGTATTGTTGTTCGTGGTAGGGGGGGTCCTTCTGCCGTTCAGTATGACCCTCAGCAACCCATTGATTCCATATTCGCTTGACAATGGTTGGATTTCAATCAGTGCGATGGATGATAATCCTTACTCTCGATGGGCAACGATCCAGCCTCTATCGAATTCCTACACTTGCTGGTCAGCATTTTTTCGAGGTATAACACGATATATTCTGAGAAAACTCCGACTTTACAAAGCATTTACTGAATGAGAAATCACGGTTTTTCTCTTTTTTTGCAATACAGATGTCGTTTTTCTCTCCTGCGTCGTCTAAATGCGCTGAAATACTAATCCTTTGTATATCCTAACCCCTCTTCTTCCTTTCATGTAATTTTGACGTTCGTCAGATCATTTCTTTTTGGTGTTGCAATTTTAATAGCCAGCAGTTTACAAGTTACTATTTATACATTTTTTATTTCATTAAAATAATTTTTATATATATATAAGAGGGGGTTCTTATTTTATTTTGTAAATCAAAGAATCTTTTCAAGCATTTGATAATAATAATTATACATTGTTCTAAAAATGACCATCTTTCAAGGGAATGTTAATCATGCAATATATTTATGATATCCAAGATAATTTTACCTTTACAATAACACATCACTCAATAAGTCCCGGGCCTAACATATAGATGGCGCTATCTTCTAACTTTTCTAAGTCTAACCTAGTAGTACTAACTTTCAAACGGCACGTGTCAAAATTTCGAGAGAATATCGTGTTTAGTTATAAAGTTACAGTGGTTTTTTGTGGCCACAGTGGCAACTGTTTGGAAACAATGGATGAAAAAGAATTTCGTGTGCTAATCAAACATTGCTTTCTGATGGGAAAAACCACCGTTCAAGCAAACCAATGGCTTGATAAATGTTATCCGGACTCTGCTTCATCGCAAACAACTGTTAAAAGATGGTATGCTGGTTTAGAACGTGGTCGTACAGACACACACGACGTTGAGCATTCAGGTGACCCAAATTCTGCAGTTGTTCCAGAAATCATCAAAAAAGTGCATGAAATCGTTTTAGCTTATCATAAATTGAAGTTGCGTGAGATAGCAGAGAATTTAAAGGTATCAGAAGGCAGTGCATTTGCTATTTTGCATGATCCTTTGTCAATGAGAAAGATGTGTTCAAAGTGGGTGCCGCGTTTTCTCCCTGTTGATCAAAAACAACAACGCATCGACGATTCGGAGCTATTTAAGCAAAGTAAACAGGATTTTTTTACGTAGATATGTGACAGTGAATGAAACATGGATACATTACTACACGCCTGAATGAAAAAGATAGTCAGCTGAGTGGACAGAAGTCAGTGAAAGGTTTTCAAAGCGACCGAAAACTCAAACATCAGCTAGCAAGGTTATGGTGTCCGTATTTTGGGATGCTCATTTGATTTTGCTTTTTGACTACCTTGAGAGAGTCAAAACAATTAATAGTGAATATTACATGGCGTTATTGGATCAACTGAATGAAAAAATAAAGAAAAAGTACTGTTTCACCAAGACAATGCTCCGTGACGCGTCCATGAAAGCGATGGTCAAATTGATCGAATTGCACTTCGAACTACTTTTCCACCCACCATATAGTCCAGATATGGCCAAGTGCCTACTGGCTCTTTGCAGATCTTAAAAGAATGCTGCAGGGAAAGAGGTTTGGTACAAATTAAGAAGTGATTACTGAAATAGAAGCCTATTTTGAGAGCAAAGACAAATCGTTCTACGAAAAAGGTATTAAAAATTAGAAGACCACTGGGCTGCATCTATCACTCTTGAAGGGGAGTATCTTGATAAAGTATTCAATTTTCCAGAAAAGTTGTTTTATTAGTTAGGCCCGGGACTTATTGAGTGATGTGCAGATTACAAAATTAACAATGATATATCTGTTAATTTTGTAATCTGCACCTGATAAACGAAATTTAAAAGCTTCATTTGATTATTTTTTTTTAAAATCACGTTGTTTTGAAAAAAAAAACACATTTTTTACTGAAAGTTGATATTTTTTCGATGAAAGACGTGTAACTTTTGTACGAGTCTAGAAATTGAATGATTTAATTCAGGGGTGGGGAAAAAAAGAGTGGTTTGCAGACCACATGCGACCCGCCAAGACAATCTGAACACCAAATAGAAAATGTTCTCTATATTTGGGTCAACATATATTTGTGAGCAGTTATACTTGCGTGAAGATCAACTAGAATAAAAATAGATGAAAGTTGATTGACACTAACTTTCAGGCTGTAATGAGAATTTCAACAAGTATCTCACTCTTAGTTAAAAAAAAAAATTGCAAAAAAGAATGATAAGGGATATATTTGTACCCACACAAACTGATCATAAAATTAAATGCGTTTATAGCTGTAGATATGAAATTAGCACAATAACTTGAATAAAGCTGCCACAATTTTATTTAACTTATATTGATTGATTTTTATGGTACAATTTATACCTTTTCTGAGATGTAAAGTTAATTAATGAAAACAATTATTTTAAAAAAGGCGCGACCATCCGATATCCTTCGTTTCTAGAATGGTTCTATAGCCAGAACATTTACCAATCCCCGATTTAATTTATTTTATTTATTGAAGGAAAAGAGAGAGAAGTTATCGAAATTTAAATCTCACTGGTTTAAGTATTAAATCCGACTTTAGAATTCAGCTATAGTATAGCTGAATCCATAGGTTCTCAACCTTTTTTGAACTGGCACCCCTTTTCTAGTAAATATTTTGATACTGCCCCTTCCCACTCTAGAGAAGCAAGAGTGTGCATAATACATTGTGAAAACCAGAGTTAAGTTTTAAAAAATATCCTGTTACTAATAAAATATATTTCTTAATTTAGTTTTTTTCTAAAGCCCCAATTTTTTTACTTGCGAATCTGAAATAGCTATTGGCACAAATATATTTAAAATTGTGTAATATTATATATATGTTAGTCATAGATAAGATAGTGTTGGAATTGAAACGCTACTGAATTTCTTCTTCATTTATTACTTAATGAAACTTAATGAATTTCTTCCCTGGGCCCATGCCTTAAGACGTCCCTGTGTTTACATGAAAAACTACATACACTAAGTGACTTCGCACACTTTTTGGAACTAGTTAGTTATTCTGGGTCTACGCGCCAAACGCTGCTTGGCACGATAAAGAATCACGCCAAGCAGCACGTCTTTGGAATGGAATTCAAGATGGCGGCCAACGGGTAAGAGATCGTCAGGAAAATAATTTTAAAGAACTTTTGAAATACAGTAAAATCTATTTCGAATGAAGAATTTTGGAAGAGATTGAGAATAATCCAGATTAATAATAAATTAATATGAATATAAACTAAAAAATATTTACTAATAGTAATATCATGCACAATATATAATAAATAATCTTATAATATAATTGTATAGTAATTATAAATATTAATGTAATTTTTTGTAGTAATTATTATATATTCAAATAGTATGATTCAATAATTATTTTATATAATACTAATCATGTAATATAGTTTAACAGTAATTATAAAAAAGAGTAACCACATTGTATAGTAATAAGAAGCGAAAATAAGAATATTCATTTTACATAATAATTATAAATAAATAACCAAAAAATAATTATGAATAAACAACATCATAATAAATAAGTAACATAATACTTATAAATAAATAACATAATTATAAATAACTTATTTAATAATTATAAGAGATATAATGAAAAACAATTATTACAAATAACGAATATTATATGATTATAACATATAATAATAATTGTATTTTTTATGTCATTGAGAGATAAAATAATTACATAATGTATATTAAAATTAATAATGAATATCAAATAAAAAGTATAGCGAACGTGCAAAGTTCCAAAAACTGCAAGTTCCTTCAACGAATTTCATCGAACAAGGAACGTTACAAAAACATTTTTAAAAAGTAAAATAAAGTGAAAATAGACGATATATATTTATAGCAATAATTAAAAGTACAACACTCATTCTTTTAAAAAATATATTCTAGTACTCACTTATTAAACTAGAAATATCCGTATTCGAAAATAGCACAAAATAAAATAAACTGTTTTGTTTTGCAAGATAGAGCAAATGCAATTAAAGTGGTTAAATTGTTAAAGAAATAGAATTAAAATCGTCTGAAATTAATAGGGTTACCACGAGAAAAAGCCAATAAAAATAATTTCTAATATATGTTATCCCCATAGCAACCACATTGCCAGATGTTAAAAATATCAAGGTAACCATATTGTAAAGTTATTGCCCATCTTGGTGAACATAAACAACAACTTAGCGCGTAGACCCAGGCTATCAAACTAGCACCCACTTTTTCGTTACTCGTGTCCAGTATGAAGAAAAATTACACATTGAAATATCAGAAAGCTATATTTATTAGCATTATACATATGAATTCGAATGTTATTGACTCATAACATCACAAAAATTCGGTAGCATTCGATGCGAAAAGGAACGTTTTTCCTTTTTCAGGGAATAATGTTAACATTAATAAGTAACGAAAATTAAAACAAAAACAACAAAAGATAATTATCGGTTTTAGCATGTTTAACAAATCGAGCTTTGATTATTAAAATAATTACAATATGAAATATGATAACTGTACTACCTTCAAAGGCTTTTTACAGGCTATAAAATTAACACTTAAAAATGAGAATAGATATATATTCTAAGCGTTTTTGCATATAGTTTTCATGAAGATTATTGGTATCTGTTGAAGTGAAGAAACATTTATGGCAACTTTGCGGCTGTGTGCTTCAGTCATGAAAGAGAGCCAATGCGGATACTCCGATAAAGAAGAAATGTGTCCACAGACAATCAGGCACTTCTGTGCTCTTGTTATCGCCACATTCATCTTTTTTTCACATGCTAGAAAATTTTTATCATCAATAGGATGAAAAGGATGTATGCAAGCGAGAATAATTATGTCCTTTTCTCTTCCGTGATACTTTTCTACAACATTTATTTCAATGTCTCTGAAAGCTTCGTTAGTGGACAGTGGGACTTTGTACAAAGCAGCCCTGTATTCACTTGTCGCAATCACACCAATAGAAGCCTTGGGTTCAACTTGCAACAACTGGGAACAAATGTAAGCAATGATCAATGGTTCGCTGTCATCCGGATTGACGGAAGGATTTAACGTTTCTTTATGAAGGATGTCATAAACGATAAATGGCTTAAGAGGACTGTATAGACATCTCTCGTTTATAATTGAATTAGTTACAAGTTGGTCATTATAGAAATATTTGGATGGAAAATCACAAATTTGCGTTTGCATTCTATATTGTTCTATCATTGTTGGCGAGAGAATGCAGTTATTTTGCTTGCTGAATAGAGTTAGAAGCCTTTCCATTAGGGATCGTTTGAAGCCCCATTTGATAGCATATGTTGAAGTGACAGGAGGTGGTAATTGCTTGATATCCCCCACTAAAACAAGTCTATCCACTTTACGATTTAGGCATTGAAGAATTTCAGGTTCTGTACTCTGCGTGGCTTCATCTACAATACAACAAGCTCTCAGTTTTTTTGTGTAAAATTTGAAAAATTTGTTTATAAGCGGATGCATGCAGTCATCCAACGTTAAAAGAAGGACTTGAGATTCTTTTAAGATAATGCTTTCATAAGTTGCTTGAGTAGCTGGATCGATGTATTCCAATGGGCTTTTTTCTTTCAAAGTCTTCAGTTGATTCATTAAATCTTTTAGAGTATCGTTGTTAATCCTTCTTAATCGGTATTTGTTATTCTTTTGCTGCTCTCTAAACAAAACATCGTTTATTTTACTTTCTAAAATTTCCAGTTCTCTCTCTCTGTCCAGTAGCTCTTTTTTATTCTGTTCTTTAAACATTTTCGATACCTTCTTATCAAGAGCGTATACATGAAGCTTATAATTAATTTGATCAGTCTGTCCGAATCTGACGAACTTAATATACTTGCCTTTCCAACTGTTCCTTTCATTAAGTTCGACGAGTCTGAGTCCAATTTCATCGACGCCCATATTTGTCGGGGCACACAGCACGATTTTCATTTGACAAGGACTACCAAAGAGTAGTTTTTCTACAAGACCAATAATTGCACCCGTTTTCCCAGTTCCAGGAGGTGCATTAATCAAAATTGTCTTGCTCTTGCAGTTCTCTTTATTTATTTCATCGCCAATCGATTGAATAAGCTGTTCCCGGGGTATCTTTGAGTTTGATTCATAAAATGAGAATAGTTCGCTACTTGGATTAAGAATATCTTTTTGCAATGGGGACTCTTTAAAGGCAAGAAGAGCTTCTACTAGCTGTAGTCTGTTTTTTATATTTATAATTCCACGAGCCAGATGGACCGATCCTGTACTGATCCCATGTCGTTTACTTTTCTTAATAAATATGCTAATTGTCCATACCTTCGCATTCTTCTGCCACTCTGCAGGAACTTTGATCCATTCTGTTAATTTCTCGGAATCGCACACGTTCCCCAGTTTGTGGCAGTGTATGTACCCAAACGCGCAACTATTAATCCCCTGTTCTGCATTTTTAACATCCAACAAGACGACAGTGCCTTCGGTAGGATGGTATGATAAGTTCTCATTTACAATAGATTCACAATCAAGTTCCATTACACCACGCCTGCTTTGAGTCGATCTGATGATATAATAAAACGCGTTCCAACTTTCGTTTTCCAGCCACAGTGGTTTAGATTCCCTAAAGAGAGATTCCCATATCTCCAGAGTAAGCATTGGACAGAACGATTTAACGTAAGAGTTATAAGACGAGAACCTTAAAGGAATCGTTGCGCCTCCTTTAGACACCAGTGGAGGAGGTTTTTTATTTTTAGACTGCTCTTCTAACCACTTAGGGTTCCAATGAAGTATATTTTCTATCAACGAACGTGAATGTAATTTCAACTCGGAATCGGAACAGGCTTCTTTAAGGTTTTTATCTTTGGCTGAATCCGATCGATTTATAGGTTTCTTTCTATTCGAGTCCGTGTCAGATGACGATTGAAATAAGTCTGCGGACTTCTCGGTGGTAGATTCTTGGACAGGGGATGCATCAATTGGATTCGAAGAATATGAGCAAATAGAGTTTGACTCTGCTGCAGTGTTATGTTTAACAGGTGATATTATAGCAACTTTTTTATTAACGTTGAATTTGCTTGTATCGGGAAATATTTTCTCCGGTAATAATGAGTTTAAACTTGATCCCACAGTAAAACTTTTGCTTTCCGAAATCGAACCGGATGGCAAGCTATAACTTCTGGATAAAACAGGACATTGATTTATTTTCTTTTCTTTACCTTTTTCACACTTTTCCCTGGCTTTTTCCAAGGCATTAGTAGTATTAACATTAGGCGCTGCTTCAAAGGTACGTTGAGAATGTTGATTTAAAGAAATGGCATCGTCTTTTAATCCCTCCAAATTTGTTTCGGTCGACTTTATTTCATCATTCCTGCTAAGTTCAGCGTTACTAATTGTTTCTGCTGAGTTTGTAACATGAACTAAAGTAGGGTTCTTATTTTTTAAATTTCCAGGAGAAGTTTTCTTCTCTGGTGCTATTTTTTTACTTTCCACATCCACTAGAAAGCCCATGCGGGATCCATAGTTGTTTGGCCTTTTCGGAACTGCTGGCGTTGACCTTTTTAGCAATGAACAGTCATTTCCACGAGTTTCTTTTGAAACTGCTAGCGTAGACGTTTTTCTCGAGAAATATTCAATTCCACGAGTTTTAGTCAAAGTGTTAACGATATCTTGTTCCCTAGATTCTTTATTTTTCGACGGAAAATGTCCATATGAAGATTTATTTTTCGAATTAAAGGATTGGTTGATGAAGCTTTTTGATGTACAAGAAGCTCTTTTATTTATTTTAGGAATCGTTCTCATTTTCAAATTTTTTGTGATGACTTTCTGACCTACTTTATTGTCACCTTCATTCCCTACAGGATTAAACAAACCCCGCTCACGAAAATATTCTTCTCTTCCTCTCATTCTTTTGGGTCGATATTTCATCGGCTTTGGATCCGTCAACAATGTTCTTCCAGCGGTGATCCTTTTAACGTTGACTACAAATGGCTCGCGGAGATCATTCTTTTCTGATTCAAATTTTGTTCGAGAACTGCATTCTGTTTCTAGATTGCCATCTGAGTGCGAAACACAATCTTCCTTGCCATCTGAAAGCGAAGCACAATTTTCATCACTAGAACTATGTGAATATCGTCTGAAAGCCCTTTTGTACTTGAAGGCTTTTGCTGATGGGTATAAAATAGTGCACTGTGAATTACTTACACTAGAATCACTTTCGGATTCGATAAACTTTGGTCTTTTTTTCATCTGCTTAGGTGCTGAATCTGTTCTTTTTGTGGGAAGTTTTGATTCAGGATTAGATTTAACCAGAGAACTCTTATACTTACTATGATACCAATCAGATTTTAACCTAGTTTTATCCCGTTTCTCGACTCCAATTTTTATTTCACAAGATTCTGAAGCAGCGGGGTTGAAACTATCCCTTTCGTCACTTTCATTTTCCCGATAACATTCTTCACTTGAAGTTTCCGAGTCCGAACTAAGAATTCTGTTCTTGTGGATATTGAGTAGTAATTCACTATTGCACTTTCGTCGTTTGCAAGCACTTTCTTTAGGTTTGTCGACACTTTTTTGTAATCGCTCTCGTTTTGTTTGTGGCGCGAAAGAAGCACTTAACGTGTCATATTTTTTCTCGACTGTTGCTTGAACAGTTCCAACGTTCATGTTTTCGGAAAGATATCCATTTTTCATATCCTTTGGCGACTGAAAGTATATAGAATCACATTTTACCAGTCGAACACTACACTCTTTAATTTTTGGATATACGAAATAATTTTCTTCTGTTTTATGATCTGCAACACTTTTGGTCTCTAGAGGCTTGGAATTGCAAGTAGATGAAATCATAGACTTCTGATTAGAATCATTATTTCCATTCCCATTTCCGTTCAAAAGGCTGTTCTGATTTCTAAACTCTTTGTTCCAATTTTCAAGGGTTTCACTATAAGGTAAATTTACTCTTCCAGTTTCCAAAACGTCTTCGTTTGTCAAATTGCTTTCTTCAGAGTTATTCGAATTTGGTGAAATAGTCTTCACATTATGTAAAGTTTCAGGACTTACATTCGTATGAGGAAGACTGATAGATGAATCTGAAGATTCAAGTACTTTATCAGAATTAATGAATTTACAACTTTGCGTATTTGGTTCAGTTTTAATAAAATTTCTCAGAGTATCAGGATAACTAGATTTATCACTTGATGATTGAACCAAGCCAGGTGAGGTTAATTTATTGAAACAAACTTCCTTCGACACGTCTGTATAATTGTGGATTGCATTGTTTGAATTAACTTTGTTTGATGTCAATGCATTTTGTTCGGTCTTGATATTTTTTGAAATAGCTGCTGCTCCCAATTGATAAGTATCGTAATCACTGGAAGGAGGTTCGGTCTTTATTTTGATATTCGTATCGTTTCCTTTCTTGTTATAAGCTTGCGAAACGGGACAAGTAACTTCCCTTTTTTCAGTTGATGACATAGAATACTCATCAAACGAGTCAAAGCTTTCTTGTTTTATACGGCTTTTAACTGTAAGTACACAAACAAAGCTGCCTTCTTCATTACAACTTGGTGTGCCAAAACCAATGATATCGCCAATTTCCACTTTAACCCACTGTTCATTTACTTCCTTGAAATTCACGTAAAGTTTGTTCAAACTTCCCAAATCTCTAACAAACCATACGCCATTTCTTTTCGAAAATTTTGCATGGCTGCGCGACACTTTGTAATAGCTGTTTAAGGAAACAATATTTCGCCTTCCAATAGTAATTTCATCGGAGTGGAGACTAATCTTTATGGGATCGTCATTCTCCGGATTTATCTGCTTCAGAAAGAAATCCATAGCTATTTATTGTTCTCAAAAATTTTTATGAGTGGTCTGGAAGAAAAAGAAAAGAAATACCATTTATATTGTTAATTTAAAAAATGATACAGCTGACACCTTAAGTATTGTTTTAAAAGAAATAACAAAAAAAGAAATTCTGTATTTCCGACTTAATTATTTAATGAGATGGCACCTAAGTTCCAACCAGGGACGTCTTAAGGAATAGGCCAACTGGGTCCGGGCCCAGGGCCTCAGTTAAAATGGGGACCTCGTGTCGTTCTTGACTCAGCCTTAATAAGATCAAGATTCGAATAATTTCAATGGCCAAATGTTGTTTCAGATTGTATTCTCCGAACACCTGGGAATTTCGGACAATAAGTCAACTGGCTAAATGTGATGGCCGTCGTCCATGTATAGACCTACACCTATTACCATACACCATCATTAGTCATTCCATTAAAAGGTGGCAGTTGATCGAGCAGGTTTGTACGATTGTAAATCATGCACATTTGTTTGTTTTGGGTTATTGTTTGTACGAGTACTTGACAATGCATGCTATATATTGTATACTTTTAAAGAGGTCATAGGTGGGGCCAACATTTGTGAAGAGGGCCGGGGCTATTTTTGCGTAGGAACCTCAAGAAGTCTTAAGACGTCCCTGGTTCCAATAAGGTTTTTTTTATAGGTGTCTGTAAAGCATGCGGAACCCATACTCCACACTTTTGAACCTTTCCTATCGAGTGAAAATGGTTCTCCATAGCAGTGGGAGAACATTCCATTTTCTCTGCTTCTTCACTAGGGATGTCTTAAGACTCTTTGAAGCCCTGGGCCCCTATTCAAAAGTAGGCTGGCCCAATTTGATTTCTTTAAAAGTAGGCATTGTCAAATACTCGTTAAAAATATTTTGAAAAAAAAAATAAATGTACACGACTCTCACAATCTCAAAGACATAGGCACAAATCAGCTTAACCGATGGCCGTATTTAGACTAAATGAGTTGAATGATTCTTTATGGTATTAGCCATAGATCTAGACAACGGTCATCGCATAATAATAGTCTGACCACTTTTGCCAGTTGACATAGTTTTAAATTCCCTGTTTTTCGGAGAATATGTACGGGAATATTTGACCATTAAAATTATCCGGTTCATTTAATTAAGACTGAGTCGAGTACGAAATGAAGCCCCCACCGAGGGCGAGGATCTAGGCTTGGCCCATGCCTTCAGACGTCCCTGTTGACCGTAATTCAAAATTATATAGATCTGTCGCTCACGTGTCATTGTACTTGTACAAAAAAGGTTTTCTTTGAGCTTCGATCATTGCAAAATTATTGACATCATTGCAATCAATTTCCATTGCAATATCATTTTGAGTGCACAACATCAAAGTGTTAAGCTTTTCTTTTTCTACAGTAAATCTCATTTCAGTCTTTACTCTAAAAGGCAGAAATGCTTCGATTATGATTCGCTAGGTGGTGGTACGCAAGCAATAATTTAAATTTTTTTTCCTTTTTTCCACCCTTCTGATTTTTTGAGCCTCCAAAACTTCTGCGCCCTAGGCAAGTGCTTAGCGTGCCTAAGCGGAAAAGCGACCCTACTTGGAGCCCAAATTTCATCCTTACGGGACGTCACACACGGCAAGCATATAGGGTGACAAGCCAACAGTGTTAGTAAAACAAAATTATATGAATAAAATCTTGAAGGAAAACTAATAACAAAAAAAAACAAAAAAAAACTAAACTGTATTTTTCAATTCCTACTGTTAGCTCACTCTATGTATTCATCTTGTTCAAATTTTCAATCGTTAATAAAATGCATTTTAAAGCATTCAATTGAGCTGAAATTTTATATACACACTTATTTTGGAGGCAATACAGTAATTTAATTATAATAAAAATTGTTTAAAACTAATTATTCAAAGAATTACAAATACAGTCACGTTGGCATCAGTTTTGGCGACTTGTGTCAAAACCAGATTTTTCTCCTATTTTAAAGCACTCATTTGAGCCGAAATTTTCTATACACTATTGTTTTGGGTAACAATACAATAATTTAACTATAATTATTTAAAACTGTTGACTGAAATTAATTATTTAAAGAATTACAAAAACAGTCACGTTGGCTTTATTTTTAGCGACTTAAGTTTTTTTTCCCTCACGTTTCAAAGCACAACAGTTCAATTGAAATTTTATACACACTATTGTTTTGGATGACAATGCGATGTACTTTAATGATAATTAATAAAAATTAATTACCTCTTCTGTGATTCTGTCATATGTATATACATATTTATATTAATTGTAACTATTTATAATAAAAAGTAACCAAAATAAATTTTTTGTTTTAAGTAGGCATTGACGTAATTTTTTTTTTTATATTACTTGTTTTTAAACTCAAACCATAGGTATTGGAAATATATTTAAAGATAAACTTTTTTAAGGGTTAAGTACTTTAACTTACTGTATCAAGAACATTGAAAATTTAGTTATATTTTAAAATAATCACTCATATAAAACAACATTTAAGAGTATAAAAATATAAGGAAAAGTCTAGAAAATTTATTTGTAAAAAAATATATGCATTGTTGCTTCCAGGATTTTTTCCCCCGCCACCATTTCTTAACTGGGATGGCGACACAAGTATCAAATTTCAAAAAAGAAACTAAATTCATCCAAAAAAAATCATTCCAAAATCCTAAAAGTATTCTTTCCCGTGAATATTTGAAAATAGAGTTTTCTTGTTAATATTATTTATTTGCTTTCCTTATAATACTCATTGCTTTATAAGACATTTGTAGATTTCGATTCATAACGAAAAATCCCACTGTTTATTTAACACATTCTTCTAGCGAAGATGTCCAAGAGCTACTGATGCGTTTTCAAATGTTTGGCTTATAGGATAATCTTCATTAAAAGCTCATTAAACAACAAACGCACACAAACATACTTTTTGGTGAATGAGTGAGTGAATATTAAAGTTGCACTGTTCAGCTACACGAGGGCTTTTGGCGACGGACCTCATAATTCTGAACCAAACATCCTTTTTGGACAAGATTTGTAATAATATTTTTTAAATTAAATAAATATTACAAATATATATTTCCACCAATAAAGGTGATTAACAGTCGCCTTTATTGATGGAAAGGTCAAACACATTACAATTAATGTACGGAAAAAAAACACAGTCATCTGTAAACAAACTGTAAAGGCAACCAGTAATAAAAAAAAATTTAAGTCAATTCTAACTTAGATCAACAACAACAAAAAATTTATTTTAGTTATTTTTATTAAATAGTTACAGTTACAATTAATATAAATATGTATATACATATGACAGAATCACATTATAAGAGGTGATTAGTTTTCATTAATTATCATTAAAGTATCGCATTGCCATCCAAAACAATCGTGTATATAAAATTTCAGTTCAACTGTTCAGCTTTGAAACGTCAGGGGAAAAAAAAAATATTTTTAAAGTTTTGACCCAAGTCGCTAAAAATGAAACCAACGAAGCTGTATCTGTAATTTTTGAAAAAATTAATTTCAGTCAATAATTAATTATAGTTAATTATATTTAAGTTATCGTTTTATTTCCCAAAACAATAGCAATGAGTGCTTTAAAATGTGAGAAAAACCTTTTCAAGTTTTGACACAAGTCGCCAAAAGAGTCACTAAGTCGCCAAAAATGATGCCAACTTGGCTGTATTTGGAATTCTTTGAATAATTAAGTTTAATCAATTTTTATTAATAAAATTAAATTACTGTATTGTCATCCAAAAAAAAACCGTGTATATAAAATTTCAGCTCAATTGAGTGCTTTAAAATGCATTTTATTAACGATTGAAAATTGGAACAAGATAAATATAAAGAGAGTGTGAGCTATTAGTAGGAATTGAATGAAAGGGGAAGGGAAAGCTAGAAGGGGAAAAATAATGAAATGATGAGTGAAAGATCAAAAACAGTAAACAAATAGTAAAAATAAAAACAAAATCACTAGAGTATCTGGATATTGCACAAATTGCGTACGCTCCTAAAGAAGGTAAACCACAGAAAAACTTAGTTCGAGATAAAAAACAAAACACAAAAATAAACTTCCATTCAAAGTGAACAGAATATAGGGAAGTTCCGAAAATATAAGTTTCATCATTTTTCCCACATGAAAATTGTCTTTACAAAATGAGGAATTTAATGTCATATCAAATAGTTTGATTATTTCTGCTCCCCAAGTTGCCACCAAATAACGATTTTACGGTACGATGTGTGTATCAATTTTAAGAAACCTTCTTAAAAATTTGTTCAGAACGATTTCAGGAAGTTCTTTACAGCTTGCTGCGTGTTTTTGTCGGAGTGACGTCCCAATAGTGGAAAGGGGGAAATGGAGCATCATTATGTTTAAAATATTATACGCCGTTAAAATATTGTACACCATTAAAATATTATACGCCGTATCTGATGCGAAAATAACACCGTTACCGCCATCTTGTTTATGACGTAGGGCGCCGAAGAATCCCATTGGCTGGAATTTCAAGCAACTTTCTCAGTTTACTGGCAAAAAGTTGTTCGGAAGCCATTGCTATGGCAACGGAGTAAAAATTACACGAATTGGAAAAAAAATTGCACCAAACGGGTACGTGTGATAAGGCCTTAAGTCATACGAAGTGAAATATTTATTCTAACACATTTAAATTTTAAACTATGTAAAAAAACACAACAATTGTATAATATTACTTTAAAGTATTTTAAAAAGTACATATTATACAGTTCAAATATTATACAGAATTTAAAAGTCCTGTATTAAATAATACATTTATATAGTAATTCTCGAACAGGACTCTTTCAAGCACCACCAAATCTCTTCCATTCTGCATTGGAAATAAAATCGTTTCGCGCCCGGTTTCCTCAGACACTGTCCCCAACAGCATTGGTTCTTCAAGGAAAGGTTTAGTCCGGCCCCTGCTCGATTTGGTGCTATAAACCACACATATGTGCCATAAATAGTCATGTCAGCCCGACGCAAGAAACGCAATCCTACGCATCTCTTCTTCAGAATAGCGGAACATCTTTCCTGAACACATGTGTAACAAGACCACGTGTTAAGCGAAAGAAATGGCGGCCGATAACAGGTGCGGCCAGAACTGTCCACTTGAGGAAGGAAAGCAATAAAAGTGTCTTTTCGCCTGAGGAACTGGGAAACACAAAGAAGGGGTAGCAGAAAAATGGTCAACAAATGGGCTAAATTACAGGGGAGACACGCAAAGATAATAAATACTACACAAAACTTGTAAGCTCCAATTTGTTTGCTACAGGTCTCTAGATAGTAAGTGTTCGAATTGTCGAGTGTTTTATTGCGTGTTGTAGTCTGACCAGCCACATATTTTACTTCGAAATACTGATTGTATTAAAACGTATTGTTTTAGTTCGAAGTATCAAGAGTTTTTCTAGGGGCTGAGCGTATACTTTGAATTAGCGAGAGGTTCGTATTATCGAAGGTTTGAATTAGCGAGAGTCGAATGTAACTACCTTGGGTCTAAAACTATCGAACCCGGTACCTCTCAAACTGTGGGGTGCGCCCCCTAGGGGTGCGTGATTATTCTTCCAGAAGGGCACAAGTATATCAAAAAGATGAAAATAAAAGATTTTTTTTAAAAAATTAATTCACTAAAAGGAAGCAAAACAAATACATCTGACACAATAAAAAATTACATATTTGCACTGATATAATATACTTATAAACGTATCAGCACTGCACAATGTATTTGATCAACAATATTAAGAACAAGTTCAATAATTACTAGAGACCTCATAGGCTTGTCATATACAAAATTTAATACTCATCTTGATAATTTGTACTGTTTATGATTAAAATAGTATAGTAGCTTTACGTCAAAGCACATTATTATTGAATTCAATACATTGCTACTATATGGAAGGGGCGATGAAAATTATGATCGAAAATTGAGTCGCAAATATAGAAAGTTTAAGAAGATCTGATCTAGCCAAAATTGAGAATTTTTCCAGTTTCATCAAAAATTCAACCCTTTTGTGGCTATGTTAAATTTTTTTTTAAAATTACTTGTTCTTTAAAAAATTATTTTACACCTAATTTTTATACTGTAGAACATTTTTCCACATAAATTGAAGAAATCATATTTATCAGAACACAAGAGAATTACGCATCACTAAACAAAGTTTGATTCAAAAATCTAATGTGATCATTTCTAAAATATTTTTCCCCATCACTTATGGAAATGTTATTATATTTGTGAAAAGTAATCGTAAAAAAAATTCCTTACCACATTCAATAGAGTAACAATTATTCAAAAAAATCCATTTATATTTATTAAATTACAAAAATACAGAAAGCAAATGAACACACTTCGAATTTTACAAAATTTACAGAAAAAGTGCAAACCATTCTGGTGAAATTGTCGAATCGGCCACTGGTCCGCCAAATTATGAAAAATCGCTAATTTGGCGCGTTTTTGCGTGCTGTGTTTTGGAGTAGCAACCCTACTACAACACGATCCGACTTCCACCTCACTCATACAAAAAAATCAAAAGGGTTACCATATTTGGCGCTTTTGTCGATTTGGTGAGAAAACACTTGGCGAGATAAGTGGCTGATTCGACAATTCAACCGAAACTCTTAGAAAAAATTTTTAGACAACCAACTGAACACTTTTCAGTGGGATAAAAATAAATTCTTTATCATAGTAATAAAACATGTTGATCCAAATGTTTTGAAAATATATGTAAAGGAAATGAATATATATTTAAACTAAACGATCAAATAAAGAATAGCAGAATCATAAAAGAGTTGTTTCTTTAATTTTAAACTAGTGTTTACCAAATAAATGAACACGAACATCATGAACAGTGATAAAAAAAATGCAAACCATTTAATTAATTAACCTTGGAAGTTGACAGTTTACATTAGATATAGTGTTTCTGATAATCATTAAAAGTATCTATAAATTGGATTTCTTTTTTTCAAAATTCATAAAAACATTCGAACAAAAAAATAACAAAAATTACTTTTTGAACAAAAAATATGAGTGCAGAAATTATGTTTCAGTGTTACTTTAAAAAAATAAACATAAATATTTAAAAATTTAACATCTTTTTAAAATAAAAAAAGACTTGAAGAAGAAAAGAGTATTTTCCTCGTCATTTTCCCCCACATATAAACTATCAACATACCTTTCATTTATCATTTTGAAGCGAGAATAAACTTTTATCACGTACAATTACACACACACACATATATATATATATATATAATAGTTCCGCAGTGTTGTTAATTTATTAAGGAAAGAACTTATCAGCTAGTTAAAATAAACTCGATGTTTATTTTCTTTCTTTGAGCAAATCGAAACTTTTACACTGTTGCCATTCCCATAAATATGATAGTTACAATGTTTTCAGTTGGCTGGTGACCAACCAATAGAAGATGCAACCGCTACAATGTTTTACGACATCTCATAAGGTAATTTTTAATTTTAAAATGTGCAGAATATAAACGTAATTTTTAAAAATAAAGGGAAAAAGAAATTATACCTTGAAAAATTTCAATCAGCTAAAATTGTTTCACCTAGTTTTATGGGTAGCGCGCACTGTATAAGCACCACAATCTAAATTTACTTTGGTTACACCGTATATCAAATAAAGAGTGAAGTTTTGTTTTGTCTAACTGTTAGACAAAACAGAACTTCACTCTTTTTCTCGCACACATACACACTGACCGCATCAAAATAAAATGGAAATAAGGCAAAAGACGAAATAAAGTTACTTTGTATCCACAGTCATATAGTAAATATTTAGAGAACTTCGTTCCCCAATAAGTAGAAAAAG
Organism: Trichonephila clavata; assembly: GCA_019973975.1. Taxonomy (NCBI): domain Eukaryota; kingdom Metazoa; phylum Arthropoda; class Arachnida; order Araneae; family Nephilidae; genus Trichonephila; species Trichonephila clavata. Next base: position 61,021 of record BMAO01006057.1, on the reverse strand, counting down.
CACATTTTATCATTAATTACATAGTAAATACAATTACTATTAAATATATTATATAGTCAGTTTCATTGAATAGTTGCAAACTTATTCATTTTCTGGGGAAAATCTGCCGATACATCTTATATTTTCAGTAATGGAAAAAAGAATAATTTGAATAACACTTTAATGTTACGTTATAAGGCTATACACATCTAAATATTTTCTTTTGCCCTCGATTTGTTTTCAATGTAGCTGTTGACTTTTATCTATGTTTTAGAGAAATCATACTCGGATAAAATTCAGTATTTAATATATCTTTAGAATATACAGTCATCTCGCTAATTCAAACCTTCGATAATACGAACATCTCACTAATTCAAAGTATATGCTCAGCCATTAGAAAAACTCTTGATATTTCAAACTAAAACAATACGTTTTGGTACACTCGTTATTTCGAAGTAAAATCTATGGCTGGACAGACTACAACACCTGATAATTCGAAGTGATCTAATAAAACTCGACAATTAAAACAAAAACAAAAAGATAATTTTTGTTTTGAGAAAAAAAATTCTGTTATGTACAGTATGTATTCTGTTAATAGGCGTTTTTAATACTTAAATGTATTCTTTTAATACACGACTTTTACAATTTGTGTATAGTACTTATACTATATAATATATGTACTTTTTAAAATTACTTTAAAATAATTTCATATACAGTCGACTCTCGATAATTCAAACCTTCGATAATACGAACCTCTAGATAATTCCAAGTATGTGCTCTGTCCCTACAAAAACTCTTGATATTTCGAACTAAACCAACACGTTTTGTACACTCAATATTTCAAAGTAAAATCTGTGGCTGACCAAACTGCAACACGCTATATAATTCGAAGTTATCTTATAAAACTCTGGACAATTCGAACACTCAGTATCAGGTGCAGTCCTTTAATAAACAAGTTGGAGCTTACAATTTTTGCGTTGTGTTGCCTCTGCGTGTCTTCTCTGTAGCGTAGTCCCTTTGATGACCTACTGTTTGATATCCCTTCTTAGTGTTTTCCAGTTCCTCATGCGAAAAGACTCTGTTGCCACTCGTCCATATCTTTCCTTTAATACATGGCCTTGCTTCACATGTGTTCAGAGAGGATGGCCCGCTATTGTAAAGAAGAGATGCGTTGGATTGTGTATGAATGTATTTAATGTATTCTTATAATACAGGATTTTTTTAACTTCAGAAAAATATTTATACTGCATACTATGTACTTTTTAAAAATACATTAAATAATTTTATACATGTGTTCACACACACAACTGTTGTTTTATTACATAGTTTCAAACATAAATGTGTTAGAAAAAAAATTCTCTTCGTGTATTTTGGGAATTTTTTCTACCCTCTTGATAATTCGAAGCTCTTTTATTGGTCCCTTCAACTTCGAATTATCGAGAGTCTACTGTATTAAACAATGTAATTTTTATAATCTCTTAAAGTGTGATACTTAAACCGAGCAGAAAAGGACGTCTTTCGCTTATTTCGCAAAAATAAGCCGGTGTCTTCTTCCACCGTTTGGGCTTCTGTGAACAGAATATACAATTGTGTTTTAGTTCAGGATGAGGTAGTATAATGCATAGCTTTCCCGATGCATTATACTACCTCAAACGATACTACCCGAGCAAATCGACTATCCAAATCTGATGTTGATGATCTTGCAAGATTTTTGCTGTTTGTCTGAAATGTTAAACCAAGAAAACAATTTACTTTTTCGGAGACGAGTTGGTGGTACCACACCATCATGACATTTCACACACTAATATTAACAAATTCAAATTACCTCGCCCTATCCTGCATGTTATTATAGTCCGTTTTGGATCGGAAAATTATGAATATATTGAATAGGAAACACAGAAAAAAAATTTCACAAACCTTCTAACCCCAGACTGTGTAGATAAATTAACAAAATTTGGCAAGTTGTTGTTGAGCGAGATCTCAATTACCACATACAATTATTTTATGTTCCATTTTATAGCGGTTTCAGAGAAAATTAGTAATGTCATCTCCAGCCAGATATACTATAAAGGATTATGAAGTATTCTGTTTTTTTAACCTCTCCTCCATCCATTGGCGTATAACATACACCCCCGCAATGTGTGTGGGGGGACAGGAATGTAGGGGGAGGGGCAAAGTCTGACTGACGCCAAGTATGTATTTGGGCTTAGGGCCCAAAATCCGATTCTGCAGGGGGGCCTAATATTCTCCGTTACACCACCGACTCCATCGCATTTTGAACCAATATGGCAAAGAAAAAACGTCGCATAATCGGAATAATGGCACTCCCATTTAGCGTCTACTCGAAATATCACTTCTAGAGGTACAATATCATATCTTTAAATAAAGATAGCTAACAAACATCTACTTTGGAAGAATACGGATTTTTACTTTTAGAAGCTAAATGGTTCTTTTTTATTGAATAATTCTGCGTGGGTTTCTGAAATGATTTGTGCCCTTTATCTTAAACAGACTTCCAATTTTCTACTTTAAGCATTTGAGCATGCTTGTTACTGTAAAATACAGAATTATCAAATTACATTTAATATTCATTGCAGACTTTTCCTAGTTAGTTTAAATGTATGTTCTCGTCACAGTGATTTGTTTTGATTAAAGAGGCTCTCAAAAGCGACATTAATTTAAAATACAGGCATTAAAGAAAAGTCCAGCTATTTTTTGGTACATATGTAAAATCCTATCCATCATAGACATAAGCGTTTTTAAATGCTAACTCACAACAATAATTACGTTCGAGATATTAGTTAATTCTAATAAAAGTAGCAACGAAGGTGTTCTTTGCGTTTTGAATCAGATTCCTCATAGCATGATGGAACATTGCATTGTTCAGATTTGACGAAAAGGGTTGAAGGGGGTCTTGTTCATATTTTATTTTTGTTCCATCATAACAGCTATATAGGGATTAAATAAACTTTACTTTCTACATGATTAAAAAAAACATTTGAAATTAAATTTTTACTTTTAATAGTGGTTGAGACAAATCGTGAAAATTGTTTATTGATATGTTTGTAAAACTTTGTGATTTTTTGACGCAATGTTTATAAGTGGTTTATTCAAAGTAGATAAGAATGTCTAACATTCATATTAGACAGATTAAAGTCCGTTTGTTTTCAGATTCATGTCGATTTCCGTATACTAAACCTTTTATTTTAGTTAATTGCATTTAATATATTTCCGATTTCAACACAAAAATGTTTTATTATAAGAAATATCTATCTTATGTATATTTCATATTGCTACAGTATTGGCCAGAATTAAAGCATTACAAAAAGAATTTACGAATACACAAGGTTTGGCGTTCGCAAAACTAAATGACAGCCTCATAATTATTTAAAAACTTATGATTGACCAGCTTTTACCTATTTCTTTTTAAATACAAATTAAAATTATAATGCATTAATCAGTTACCTAAAAAGGTGTAACTTTAGTACTTGTTACCATTTTAGTTGCAATATGCTCGAAATATAGTTTTCCAGAAACCAATGCGTCTACTGCTTCCTTGACATACATTCATATCAAGGCAATTATTAAAGAGCGGTGAAGGGTAGAGATTCAACTTTAATCAGAAGCCTTAACTCCATCGCACAAAAGCTTTCTATTGGCTACAGCTTCATCACTCGTTGTAAACTGTCTTGATGAGAATGGGACTTAAACCCTAGAGGTGTTTAGTGAACAAATTAAATTGGATTAACAGAACTTGACACAGATGAGATTTTTATTTCTAGCATTTTCAGTCACTCCGGTGAAACAACAACGTCACATTAGTTTTTTTTTTTAACACAATAGAATAATTTATGACAAAACCAAAAAATTATGTTGCCATCATATATACAAAACTCAAGCTCCGTAGATAGATTTGGAGGGAATACATCGCAGCATGGAAACCGTCCGCGATGAATTGATTTGAATTAGGAGAAAATACCCATTGCTAATCTGTTGTATTTTTTTGGAGACGTGGCGCATTCTTTCTTGTTTTAAGTCCAAAGACAGTCATCATTTCCAAAAGGTTTCGGTTTTTTTGCATTTTGATTCACAATTTTCTTCTATATAACTTGAATTTCTAAAAACGAGAATGTGAAATTTGATTGTTTATTATTTTCACATTTAGAAGCAGAAAGAGAGATACCAACGATGAACCTCATAATGTGGAACAAGTGAATGCTTACAACTTTGAACAATGAGTAATCTTAATACTAGTGCGGATATTGGTAACGGATGTCATAATTTTGAACCTCAGTCAAATGACGAGATGATACCCAAGTAGGCGTCCCACTCCCCAAACTTCCAACAAGTCAATGCAAGGACTTTAAGCCCCGATAAATATAACCTGTATCAGGCCCCCTGCACAGCAAGTTTTTAGGGGAAGCAGAACACAAAACCGCGACTCAATGCCGCCGCTTGCGACTTCTGATCATGACTACTTGGCTATCATGACGCTTAGCTATTTTCCTGTTACTTGGCTTTGAAATCAAAGTGAAGTAACAGGAGTGATTTATGAGCTGCCTTCTCCAACATAAAGACTTTTGAGCCTCAAAATATTACATGTGCATCAGCACTGCTACACGTGGAGTCTTTAGTGATATGCTGCTTCCAGTGAAACCGAGTCAAACGCGAAGTTTTCGTGAATTCGAAGGCTGGCGTTCCCACACAACACGTCAAAGAAATATGTTGTTCAGCAAATAGTACAAAAACGAAAGATTACATCATTTTAAATCAAGTCTAGTCTAATTTTAATAGTGTCGAACAACACGCAGCTATTGGTTTGAGTATTTTGAGTTTTCAACGAGGATAAGTTCTTGATTACTTCTAAAATGCTTATAAAACTTAAACCATGCCTGCGTACCATCAAATGTACAATAAACAAGTATTTCCTTTATTACTCGTCAAAGATGTCAAACTTCGACGAGAAGCCGCAAAAAAGCTTCGAGATGGTTTTCAAATCAGAAATTGCTTTATTCTCAACCATAAATATTTTGTACACTTTTTCCATAATAAAGAACATTACTTACAAGATACAGTAGAAAAACATCTATAGGACTCTCTTGAGAAGAAACCAAGCTATACCTTATCAATATGTATCTCTTATTTATAATCATTACTTTTATCATATCTTATTGCTGTTTAAAAGTTTAATGCAATCCTAAATTATTCGTGCTAGAACTAGGGGCAGGGGCTTAGCAACCACCGTATCAATGATACGGTCCCCAACATGTGTAATCATATGATCACAAAATATAAAGGGGCTCCCCAAACAAGAGCCCCAAGGAGTTTTCGATACATGGTCCACTCATGACTAATTACACCAATGACTAGGGGTAGGCCCGAGTTAAGATGGATCGATTATGTGGAGGACGATTTTTAAGTTTTAACAGCGACTAATTGCAGCACTGTTGCTAAGCGGAAATCAAAATAGAGAAAGAGTGTTTTAGAGAAGACCTTATCCACTAAAGGCTGTCGTGTCAATAGAAGAAGAAAAGTATTCCTATAATGCACTCTAAATTATATGGATATATCCCCCCCCCCTTCATTTTGCTATTCTTTGCTGAAGACATATTTGAAATTAGAACTCAACGAATCCATCAATAAATGTGGTATAGATGTAAATTAACTAAACTTTTTCGAAATAGGAAGCAAATTGTATCCCGTAATATTTTTAACCAAAAAGGCGATCTGATTTGTTAAAAGTTGTTTTCTCTATCACCAGAAAAGCACATGGATAAGCAGCTTACCTATGGTACCTTTGTAATTCTTTTGTTCTGAAATCTAAATTGCAAGATAGCAGCAATCTTTTTGGTAAGAAAGTTTGATTCTGTGTCCTTTCACATAAATGAATCACTAGATCTAGGATTTCTTTGCAGAACGTTCATGTAGTTGTTTTGGGATAACTTTTATATATTGAAGGCTCTATGTAGAAAGTTTATCAAAAATAATTTTTTTAAAGAATCAGGTACACATCTATTATAATTTGAGTATTCTTTTACTATGTTAAAATTGAGGTCTCATAATTGAAGTGGCTCTTTTGAAAGAAAGGTTAAAAGCACCATAATATATTAATCAGTCCAAAATATAAAAATTCACAAGAAATTAAGCGAAAAATAGCCACCAAAATAACCCTCAACTGATTTTGTTAAATGAACCTTCAGTTTAGTTATATGTGTCACAAACCTGAATCTTGATAAAAACAACTTGCCGTAGGCTTATGTTTGCTGGTTGATTCGGGCCTTTACTGGCCATTCACATTTTAAGATTAACAATCAATACTATTCTACAACTCTAACGTAAAATTAAATTTCTATAAATTACTAGATTCAAACAGGATTCCAAATACATTTTTTTAAAATTTATCGGAAAGGATTTTTTTGGAAAAAAGAAATGAAATATAAAGGTTTGGTTGATTAATTTTTTCTAAGAAAATTTAAGGCTCAGTGAAGGATTAATACACAAAAATAACAAAAGAGTCACGAAAATAAAAAAGAAACTAAAAAGTATATAGGAGCAATTCTTTTATTGTTGAATTTTTGTCGCCTGTTCAGGAAAATGACACTAAAGTTAATTCGAAATATTGACTTCATATGTTTATAGCAATGAAAAGAGTATAAACTGTTTTTATAGAGTAAAATGAAAAAAATACACAATGTATATTTAAAAAAATACTTTTAAGAACTAAAAATCAAATTTTTTTTAAAAAAAGTTACATTCTTATTTTTTAGTGTTACTTGTTTTAGACAGTTACATTTTATACTTCTTCAAACTAATATTCATAACATTTGCTATCAAATATGATCACTTGCGACTTTTTCATTTTGAGTTCAATTTTAAATCAACATCTTTCAACACGTATTTGTCAAGAGGTTACAATTTTCCAGAGTATAAGTGTATAAAGTTTATACAAATGAAACGTTATATCCAAGTATGTAGCTTAAAAAGTATCCCCACTCCCATTTTTTGCAGCGAGTTAGTTTTCCAATTTTAAATTTAGAAATCAAAACTTGCAATTCAAGTTTTAAAAATAAAAACTTTCATAAATTATGTCAATCTTCCAGATTTTATTAATTATTTATGATTTTCATATTTTTATTACTATAATATTGTTATGCACTTTCTTCATTTTATACCCTAAAAATATTTGCAGTGTACTTTCATAATATCGGATGATTCTTACTCTCAGTATCGATTCTTGATCCTTGCATCTTATTGGTTGTTGGAATCTCTTATTGAATCTCATTGGTCGGAAGAAATGTCTTCTGAAATTTCTTCTATCTTCCCAGAATTCCACTCTGACGAAGGGAATATACATATATATTCGAACTTATTGATGCGTCGTTGTTGAGTTGGAAATAAAGTTTGTTTTTAATAATCCTGCCATATTACTTTGCCACTCCAACACACTCCTAAAATGTTAACCCGCTCTTTGAATGTAAAATTTTTAAAAAAATTAATTTTAAATAATTTTTTTTCAACGTTGCCTGTGCTTTTCGTAAATACATATTCCTTTTTTGTTTTTATTGAAAATATGCTGCAAAAGAATCCTAATTTTGTTCTCTCACACTATCTTTTGATAGCGGTGCAACGCGACTTAATTCATAAATGGTTTTAAATATTTTAAACTATATCCCCAAACAAACAAAATTAGCTCTTCTAAAAAATGAAATTCAATGTACGAGCGGGAAGGGTTCAGCGTCAATTTTCGATTTTAATCTCACATAGCTATTTTATGGCATTGATGTTTTATTGACGTCACACTATAAAGCAACACGAGGATTGTTGGCAACGGACGTCGTAATTTTGAACCACGGTCAAGTGACGAAGACGACATACAAGCTGGTACCCCTCTCTAACTTTGATACTATACCAACGAGAGCTTTGCGCCACGACAGATTTACCTGCATCAGCTGTTCTACACGGAGAGTATTTAGTTTCACTAGAGGGTTTGAACTCCAGATACACGGTCCACGAGTTCGTTAACATGACCACTAGGCCACCGTGGCCACTCTACTTTATGGCACTTGTATTTGAGAAATTGTATTTAATAATTGTTTTGTACCGTTACATATGCACTGCGTATAATATATATTAGATCTTGAGGCTTATGTTCTATATAGAGTTTATCAAAGATTTAATGTTTATTTTAGAAATAATGACTAGGTGCCTTTATTACTGTAGAGTTTTAGTGTTTCTTGAAAAAAAAATATTTACCCTTCCTAACATGCACAATTCTGTTTGAATTAATAGAACTCGTATGTAGATAACAAGACCCCAAGTGCGTGCAAGTTTACCATCTTGAACGTGCACACACACCCTGTTTTCTTTTAATACAAATCTACCCAGATTCAATACTAATGGCAAAAGTATTGAATTTTAAGTGTAACTTATTAGTTTCCCAATACTAGTGCATTAGAAAAAGCGTTCTCTTAAAATATAAAATACATAGCCTACATATTAGCATATCCTTTAAAATAAGTGGAAGGTATTTGTGACATTATGCAATGCTTAAGAACGGAAGGAATTAAGAGGTAAATTGACTGTTAAACACTGGTTTGAAGCATTTTTAAATACATAAGATCTCCATCAATTTGACGGTCAGCCCAATATAGTTCAGAAACACAATTAAAGTTACAATAACTCTTAACAGAGACATAGCATAGAGGGCAAGATGGGAAATCTAACCCAAATCTGTGCAAGTGCTTCGTGATGAAGTCATGACCAATTTTAATTCTAAATGTAGCGACATTGACAGGTTGAAAGGAATGGGACTTTCCATTTAGGAACTCCAATTCTTCTCCCTCACAGCGTTCCGAATGTTCCCTAGAATATGAGCCTTAAACCTAGTATTGATTCTTTAAGCACTGTGGTAGCAAACAGAAGGATCTGGTTGGGGAAGGTGAGAGGCAGCCTTGGCTAAAGTGTAAGCAAACTCATTACCTATGACTTGGAATCCCCTGAAGGATGACTTTGTGAGCACTATCCAACGAAAAACTAATCACAAGTTAACAAAGATAAGTCTCATGGTTAAAGTGTAGTATAGGGAGGGGGCTTGGCAATATCGGTTTCTTTTGGCGACCAAAATCGATTGCCAAGCTACTTCGCTTAGTGATAAGTGTCCGGAAGCCAAAATGAATTCATTATCTCACCATAATATTTACATAAAAATCGCCAAATTCAAAGCCCCCCCCCCCTTATTACACTTGAGCCAAGCCTCATTGTTTGAAAGTAGGACTGAAGAAATAAATATCACAATGTTCCATTTCCTTTAGTGATTTATTAGCAGCCCCTTCAGCAACTTATACCAACCATGATGCACCCAACAGCCCTGTTAAAGCTGAAGTGCCCAAAGAAAATCGCCGCATATATGGTTTAAGGAGATACAATATGATTAAAGGTTGGTGGTTAAAGGACCCATACCGAATGAAGAAAATCAATAAACGACAGATTTCCGTTCCTTTCAATTAATTTTCTACGCGACTATCTTTTATTCGATCAAATTATGAAGCCACCAATAAAGCAGTTTTTCGATAATAATTGCAATACAACAATGATCATCGTGGAATTACCAGACTTCGTGATCCTCAAGTTTAAAAACAATATAGCATTTCTTTTTTTAACAAATACGTCTATTTTCCAAGCTTTTAAAAAAAGGGGTTCAAGTGAAAAACAAAGTTTCAGAATACAAATTATTCAAACATTTATTATTGCAACTATCATCTAATTTGTGAAATTACGAAAGATATTATAATTACAACATCTACTTTTAATAATCGAAAACTTTTGTCAAAATGATGTTATACATTGTTTCAAATCTTATAAAAACAAATTATAACAAGATTTCTATTTTTACTATTGCATCAAATTAGAACCCAAAATAAACAAAGTAAATATTGTTTAATATAAGAAAGATGAACATAACATATATCCGTTTCTCATAAGATCTATCGCAAAAAGAAAATTATTTACCTAATAAGATAGAATCTGTCCAAGATTCTTAAACATATAAGAAATATTTTCATCTTTCCTTCTAGCACCAACATTCAACGGAAAATCATCTCCGATGTTCTCGTTTAACTCGAAATACCAATCTTAAAACAAATATTTCATGAGATTTCACATCCGATTGGCTAAGCTTCCGTAATTTAAATAATTATAGAATTCGACACATTTTTACCATGATTAGATTGGATAGGAAGGGCCTAATATGCATAGTAGGCATGTGATTAACAGATCTCTAACTGAAAATTTGCTAATGTCGCACTTTGATATAGCAAGAGGGTTGATAGCGACGGACCACGCAATTTGAATACTCGATCAAGTGACAAGGTTGACACACGGGGGAAGAGAGAGAGCGAGATATTAACGTCACAGTGAGTGAATATTAACGTTGCACTATTCAGCTACACCAGGGCTTCTGGCGATGGACCTCGTAATTATGAAATATGATCAGGTGACGAAGATAACACCTGAGAGGGGACCACCTCTCTTGACTTCCACACCACACCAACGGGAAGACGTTTGAGCTTCGACACATTTAACGTAAATCGCCCTCCCCCCCATACGGTGGGTCTTCAGCAGTACTAGGCTCGAACTCATGATCCATCGGCCCCGAGTCCGTTACCTTGACCTCTAGGCTATCACACCACTATATTAAAGTCGCACTATAAAGCTGTACGAGGGCTATTGGCAACGGACCTTGCAATTATAACCATGACCAAGTGGCGAGGATGCCACTTGAGCTGGCACCACCTCTCCTAATAACGGAGGGATGGGACAACAATGGGAGCACGTTTGAGCCTCGACAGATTTCATGTGCAGCGACTCCCTCTATAAGACGGGTCTTCAGCAGCACTAAACTCAAACTCAAGACACGCTAGTCACGAGTCCATGACGTTGACCACTAGGCTACCGCGGCCACGACACCTGAGCGAAATAGAGCTCAAACTTTTCATAAAAGTTCGCAGAATGAAAGCATCCAATTATTGTCATTTAATTGTAGTTCAAAATTACGACCATAAATCAAATAATCCTCTACGTAAAACAAACAAAAAATAGCTAACCGGGAAAAAATTATGGGGTTATATCTAAAGTTTCTTTATATAGCATCATATCTTGTGGCGTAACGAATACCCCCGCATTGCGGTGGGGAACCAGGACTCTAGGGGGCCCAAAGTCCGACTGACGCCAATACGTATCCTTTGTAAGATCTCGCTTTGGGCACAAAACCTTGCAGAGGGAAGGGCACTGATCATGTCAGACAATTAACTGATATATAATTACATAATCTCATCATATTTGCAACGCTAAACGGGGTCAAGATTGCGAGGTCCATGTCCAGTAACTGTTAGACACAAAACTTCGGTTCGAATCTTGATTCTACTGTTCTCAAACAAGCATAATGATAGGAGCTGCTGTTTTTCAAAACAGAGCTTCAGACTTTCTAATGAGATGGTGGAAGAAAGAGTGGTTCATTGTGTTTATTAACGTTGCCCTCTGAAATAACACGAACATTAATGGTAATTGCCTTCGTAATTTTGAATCAAGGTCCCGTGACGAGGACGACACATGAGATGGCATTCCATTCTCCAAGCTTCTATACTATTCCGAAGGGAGGACTTTAAATCCTTACAGATTTAAAATGTGTCAGCCCCATATAACTGGTACCAGGATTCGAATCAGTGGCGTATCATTTACCCCAGTATTGCGGGGAACCCAGGACTATTCGGATCCCAAAACCTGACTGACGTCAAGTACGTACCCTTTGTAAGATCCGGCTTCTGGCACAAAACCTAACTTTGCAAGGGGACCTTTACTGACTTGACTAATATTTTTCGTTACGCCATTGATTCGTGCGCGCGCGGATCCACTATTCGACAACACTATACACGAGTTTGTGACTATGGCCACCTTGGTTGTGAAGTACTGATTTATAATTCATTCTCGTCTTATATAAGTTCCAAATTATATATACTTAGTCTGAGGTAATAGTTTTTTTAAAAATCTTTTATGTTTGGTGGTACATATGTTGCACCACTAATTCTTATTCGTTTATTGTGTGGTGGTACATAAAACATACCACGTGTTTGAAAGCCTCAGAAATTGATGCTAGATGGTATATTCTCTGAGCCACCAGAGTTCAACTCCAAGCAGTTACTCAAGTTTCCTACGGATGACAGAAGCTAATTGTATATGATGGGTTTCTGCAGTATTCATTCTTTGATTAGCTGTGCGTGTGTGAATCTGTTGAGTGGTGGGTTTTTAGAAGTGACTGTGTTATGTATTTTTAAGTGTAAATGAAAATGTGTAATTCTTGTGATATTTGATACAAACCAGGTAAGTACATATATTATGTAACTAAATAAGTAAATATTAAAATAATTAGTATCTCACGTGTGCATTGCTAGTATGAAAATTTAAGAGTTCAAAAAATGTACCACCACGCTTTTGAAGACCATCTCCTTTACAAATACAAAATGCATTCCGCTTATTTTTTCGCAAAAAAATGGATATGTTTATTGTGCCAGATAGAGTTGTTGTAAGTTACATTCTTTTGAATAATAATAATATTTATTAAATAATAGTACATACAAAATTATACAAATATCCTGAATGAGCTATAGTTCGTGTTCAGGAAAAAATAAATACAACTAGTACACTTATTATATATGTTGACTTCATAAAAACTAGGTAAAATAAAATAATGTATACAATAGAATATTTAATATTAAAACCAACATAAGATAAATTAGGACTAAACTAAAATGAAGCTTACAACACATTAGATGAGAAAAAACTGAAAATGTTTTAATACATAGAATGAATTACAGTATAAGATGGAGTGTATTCCCCCCCCCCAAATATAAAATAACTAAAATGTGTTGTCTGCAAAGTTCCATTGTGCCGAGGGAAGGAAAAAAAATCATGGTTCCAGAACTATACTTCTACTAAAAGCGTATAGTACAAAATATGTACCACCTATTTTTTAAAACTTTGAACACCCTTTATTTGAAAAACTGTTTAATATTAATATGTACCTGCTTTTGTTCAACAATTATAGTTTTATGAGGTTTACCTAAAATATTTATAGTTATTTCCCTCTAGTGCATTATTTTTATCAAAATCAAGCGTATGAAAGAGTTAAATCAAAGACTATATAACCAATGGCGTATCGTATAACATGGCTCACGGCTCAAAATTACGAAATACCTAGTTAAAATTTAACTTTACCTCTCATCATAATTAATATAAAAATAATTAGGTTGAAGTTGCGTAAAAATTAATTCGCCATCAAATGTATTAAGTGCGTAAGACACGTAATGGAAAAATCATACTAAATCTTCTCAATAAATTGCTATGGTTTCTTATAAATCTTGCATATTTATATAATTACTTATATGTCATAATGAAGCTCCAATCTCTAAATTTTATTTTTCAGAGAAATGAGATGAGAGAGTAAAAATGTTATTACAACTATCCAATATCTCTTCCTTTAATATATCAAACTATTTCTGATTTACAAACAGTGGAATGGCATTATGCAAAGGTGGAGCACGGGCTATGAGAAAGATTATACTTTTCTTTTAATCTCTGAAGCCACAGTGCATCTCAATTTTTCAATATTGGCGACCCAATTTTCAATCATAGTTTTCATTACGCCCCACCCCCATATAATAGAATTGTATTGAATGCAATAATAATGTACTTTGACGCTGAAATTACAATACAACTTTAATTATAACAAACACAAATTATCGAGATGTATTAAATTTTGTAATAACAAGCTCAAGGAAGCCAGTAATAATTATTGAACTTGTTCTTAATTTAATGCGGATAAATTATTTTCAACATGCTCATTTCCCCTTGTAGGGTTATCCCACCCTTAGGGGGCACGCCCACCGTTTGAGAAACGTTGCCTTAAGTCAGGCATGTCAAACTCATTTATATCACGGGCCACATGCACTATTTTATACTAAGTTGAGGGCCGCATGTTTTTTAAATGCTCAAATAATTAATAAAACAGGATTTTTTGAATGATTATTTCTTATTTATAAAACTCAAAGTATTATATATTATACATACATGTAATCGTTTAATATTTCCTTTTATTTTTAAACTATACATGTTTTATATTGTTTTATAAAAAAACCAAAATAAAAGTTATAATGCGAAAAACAATTTAATATTTCTCTTAGAAGATATTTGACATCGTTTGTTTTCTCTCAACTTAAGTCATAAGAACTTGGTTGAACATATTGAGCTGATATAATATTAAAAATGATGATAAATGTTTATCATTTAATCTGGACCTTTGAGAATTTGTTATTTTTCATTAAAGAAGAAAATTTCTCGCATACATAAATGCTTCCAAACACAGCCATGAGCCGCCCGTCCGGTATAGTGGTTAGTGACGCTGATTGCGGTGCGGTAGGGCCTCTGGACTCGAATCCCGGAGAAGGCATGGATGTTTGTGTTGTAATCATTCCTTCTTTCCTTTGTGTTGTTCGCCCCCGTGTGATATATTGTGTGGTGCACGGTGTTTATAAATGCTCTCAATAAAAAAAAATTAAAAACACATAGCCATTCATTATACACGTAACAAATGATAACAATTTAAGAAACCGATCTACATAGATGAATATGCATAAAAATCTAGAATTTCAACTTCCAAAGATTTTTGCTTCAGCAAAGAATCAAAATAGATTTCAATTAATTCTGTTTGTAAGTTTTCATCAACAATTTCAATATCGATAGATAGAGGTGAAGCTAAGAAATGAAATGGTAATTCAAAATTTTGAAAATTTTGAAAATATTTTCGATTGAATTCCATCTCTAACAATTGAATTTGGTGAGAATATTCTGTAAATTTTATAATCTAAGTGATTAAAACAATACATTTTGAAAGCTTTCAAAGGGAGATGTTTCTCTCTCTGTTTGTAATAATTTGTCTGTAATAATTTTTTATTGAAAGCGTTAGTATCAGATAGCATTGTAACAAAAGAATTTTTGCCTTAAAGCTTAATTTAAGTTGACTTTTAAAAGCAACTGAAAAATCCAGGGGTTTTCTCAGTTGATAATACTTCCTCTTTTAATTCAGAATCTTTTTCTTCTTTCATTATTTTCTCATCTTTTAATTCAGCACATTCCTAATTTTTTCGTGGTTTCCAAGAAAATAATAATTTTTTCCAGAAAATTAAAAAATCGTTTTAACACTTTATGACTCGAAATCCATTGAACTTTCATATGATATAGTTGACCGATAAATTCACATTCTACATCTTCCAGAAATGAAGCAAATCTACGGTGCTAAAGTCTACATGCTCGAATATAGTTTACAGTTTTACTAACTACTTTAAAACATTTGCAATATATGATAATTCATCTCCAAGGACAGTACTTGCTATGAAATAATACAAAGAAAATATTTAAAATTATTATTACCATGCTGTTTTCTTGTTTCTTTTAATCTCGCTGCTCCCTTAGTAATACTGGTCACGGTAGGTTCGCTATTAGTAGCAAGACTAACCAACTTCCCCCCCCCCCCCTAGGAACACTTTGTCCCAAAACTTCTTTAAATGCATCAAAAATATGTATTATGCATAATACATGAATCGACTCGACTACAATTCTAGACTATTTCATGACCTCTGCTAATTACAGAATTCCGACTTAAACTTGCACTTTAAAATTTTTTTTATTTGTGCTGGACTACCATTTTTTTCGAATCTAAGCCGCCATCGATTCTAAGCGGCACCCCAAATTTTCAACAAATTTTTATGAAAAATAGTGTAGGAGGGTTTATCGATATCAAATTTTGCGAAATTAAAATAAATTTAAAATGAGAACTAATAAGAAAGGAATAATTTTTATGCTATTAGTATTATAAACTTTTAATTACATACATGCCCTCGTAATTACTCTAAATACACCATCCAACAAATTTCTTTCCCTTCAATTTTAACCCGTGCCCGATTTTCAGTAGCATTAACATTGAAAAAAATGCAGCTTAGATTCGAGTAAATACAGAAATCCCTCCCCTTTAACCATTCAAAAAAAAAAAAAAATTCTTCGTTAGTAAATGGTTTCGATCTATGCTTACGATTAAAAAAAGTGATAATATATAACTAGTTTTTACTGCAGTTGTATTGTCTTCAACAAATTTAGGTGGCTGCGGTAGCCTAGCGGTCAAGGTAACGAACTCGAGTCATATGAGTTTGAACATTGTATCAATGAAGCGGATGCACATTAAATATGTCGATGCTAATACGTCCTCCGACCTCGTCACTTGACCATGGTCCGTCACTAAACGCCCTCGAGTTGCTGACCAGTGCAACGTTAATATTTCACTCTCACTCAACAAGTGTAGTGAATACACTTTTTATTTGTCATAGTTTTGTTTGATTTGTTCGTTTTAAGCTATATCTTAGAAAATTACAGTCATGTCAGACTTCATTGCATATTATTTTTTTATTTTTTTTTTTTTTTTTTTATTTGTGTCACCTTTTAGCTATATCCTTAGAACAATTACAGTTTTTACATTCACACATGTTTTTTTGCTTTGGCATAAAAATATTGCAGTTCCCATTTTTCTTGAAAATTACTTCATCTACAATTCATCTTTTCTTACTCTGTTCTTGAAGTTTGGTTATGTTTATTAAATAACTTTTTAGTTTATTTTGAATAAAAACCAAAATCCACTTTCATTCACAAACTATTGAGTAAACATTTCATTTTTTCTTGGCCATCTAGGGTTTTAAATTTTTAAAAAATATTTCAACTGCTTCTGACATCACGCTATTCGTCTCTCGCTGATTGGACACTTCAAAGAGAAATAAAAGTCCCCAAAAGGATTAATCGTAGTGCGATCTATAACAAATATAATTCATAAATGCATTTAAAAATTTAATAAAAACTAATTTATTAAAACAAAATTAAATAAAAAAAAATTTAACAAAAAAATTCAAAATTATTTTCATTTAAAGGCTATTTCTATAATTAAATAGGATTTTTTTTAAAAACAAGAATAGATAACAGGTTTTAATATGTTATAAATTTTTAAAAGTTTACCGGAAATAAATTTCAAAATAAAAAAAAACCTATAAAGATTTATTTTGTAAAATGTCTCCGCGGGCCGCGTGTTTGACATGCCTGCCTTAAGTGGTTTGCCCGTACAACGTACGGGCAACCGAAAATTAGCCGCAACTGATCTGCCCGTACGCTGTACTGGAACTCGGATATTTTCTTTCTTTAATTTGCGCTTATTTTTATCGTGTATTATTTAGTACTAGTATTTTGAAAAAGTTATGCAGTTTGTCTATGATACTAAAATGCTTTTCATTCGGCATTTTTTTTCTTTTTGTGGTGAAGTTGGGAATTAGTATGGTGTTTAGTTAATAAAAAAGGCCCATTTATTTATTTTTTAAAGCATTTTGAGTAGGACAAAATGATCGTTTCAGGTGTTACATTTCTATTAAAGATTTGATTTCGAAGTACATCGACGAGACTTTGTGTACAGCCAGTCTACCTTAAAAGCAGAAATTAATGCAAGATTGTAACCGTTTCTCATAGACATAGACAGGACAATATTGAACAATAAAAACTTTTTTTCAAAACCATTCAGTGGACCATCACAAAAGTGAATGAGTAAATGTAGGGGTTAATGGCGCAAGAGCCAATTCTGGCTAAACTGCGACAAACATTTGTAAAAATATTAAAACCCATGATAAAAATATCTAAAAATGTTAATAAATCAATTTCAGTAGAAGTTAAAATATCAAATCAAACATGAAGATCGTATCCTAAAGATAAAAAAAAAAAATTTGGTGGGGGTTACTCTCAACCAAGATCTTAAAATAACAGATGATTAGAGAAAATGTTAAAACAGTTTTAGAAATTACATCCCCCAATAATCATGCATGCTTGGCGACCTTTATGGCTTGATTGGCTGAAAATATTGACGATGGTTGAAGGCAGCAAGGCGGTGTGCCAGTGATGTGCTGCTCTAACAAAATCGGCATTTGCACTTGAGATATCGGTCGTTATGGGTGATTTTACTAATAGCGTGAGTATATTAACGTTGCCACTGTTCAGCTACACGAGGGCTTTTGGCAACGGACCTCGTAATTTTCAACCATGGTCAAGTGACGAGGTACCTCTCTCCTAACTACCACAGCAACGGGAGGACGTTTGAGCTCTCGACAGATTTAACGTGCAACGCTTCCCTACACAGCGGGTCTTCAGTGGTACTGGGCTCTAACTCATGACACGAGTCTGATACCTTGACCACTTGGCTACACTAATAGCGTGAAAAAGCAGACATGCATCTAACGCAAGGTGCTGTTAATGGTAACGGCAGAGCAGCGCTACGACTGTATCGGGAACGCTGTAGACGCATGCCGAACCATAAAATGTTACATCGATAGCTATGTGAAAATGGTTCATTTATCGCCAGTACTGATGGAAGGGGTAGATCGAGGGCTGTACGACAAACACACCTGGAAGAAGTCATCTTAGACCATGTGGACGAAACATTCAACACAAGTTTAAGAACTGTAGCACATGTAAACAAACCATTTGAAGAGTTTTATTGTTGATGGATGCAATTTCTAAAACTGTTTTAACATTCTGTACGGAATCCCTCGTTAAGTACGCTAGTGAATGCTTTATGTTCCGGTTAATGTGTTTTTTTTCTGTTTGTGCCTCAACGTGGCACTTTCGCACATATATTCCAATACAAAAATTGTTTGCTTTAGTGAGCTCTACAACCCCCTTAAAATTTGTCATGACTTTAGAATCACCCTGCATACAAAAGTGCAATGTGAAATTTCAATCTTTTTGAAAGTTATTTATAAATGCTTAATATATATAATTTTTCAAATAAATTGATTTCAGGTTGGATTTTTAATAATGCATCCATTTCTACTAGATTCAAAGTTAAATGCAATTTGGAAATTTTATTTATATGGACATAACAAGGAAACAGTTATAAAATGTGTTTTCAAAAAAGTCCTGCTTTTGGTGAAAACCCCACCTTGCATTTTTTTTTGTGCCCATAATTTTGAAATGTAAGCAAACGAGTAATGTGGATAAATGTATTCTTTTTCATTCAGTTTCTAGAATTTAAAATATACATTTTAATTTTTAATATTTAGCACATTGAACATACTGATTTTAATTGCATTGCTGATAATGTTATTCCAATGTCTGTCAAATGATTTAATTTGATAGGACACTTCTTAAGATGACATGGTATGATTTGTAGAAATATCTTGGATGGTTTTTACAATTCTTTCGCTTGGTAACTAACTAGTGTATATGAATTACGTAAAACAGATTTTGTGCTCAAAATACTGCAAAACACCAACCATTTAATTATTTAAAGAAAAGTTTTAAAAATTATGAAGGAATTTTAAAATGTTACTACTCCAACAATAATTAAAATACACACATGAAATTTGATTTAAAAATACATCAAGCTATGTTTTATAAATGTTGGTATGAGTTTTCTACTAGAATGATGATTATTCATAAAATACTTTTCTGAATGCTTGTTAAAAATTCCTTGAAAAATGTGTAAATACTATATTCAACTATTTTTAACAAAATAAATATTGCTTTGATTCAAAAATGCGTTCCAACTTTTGTTACATGTACTAATAGCAATAGGTTAAAAAAAATATCGAAGTATTTGGCTCAATAGAAAAAATGTTGGTAAATTCCTATTATAGCCCACCCCTTGGTGAAGATTTTTTTCAAGTTGCGCCAACATGGCGCCAAGCGCGTTTTTCAAAGTCGAATTCAGGCCAACTGGGAAAAACATGGCGTTTTGTCCGAAGGAGCAAAAATGGAAATCATTAGAGCTTTAAGAAAATATACGAGCTTCTGAATATTAGCTTCTGAAAATAATAGGTATTTTTTAAACTTTTCAAAAGTAGGAAAGGGAAAACATTCCGGGGAAAAAAAGGAATCGAAAGAGAAATTTTATAGACGGTTAAAAAAGCAAATTCAGCAAAATCTCGGCTTCTAAAAATCGGAAATGAGGAGCATTCTAATAAGTAAAAATTGAAATCTAAAGATCAAAAACGAAAAATTCTTTTTTTAACTTTTGAAAAGTATGGATTTAAGAACATTACGAAAAGAAGGAATCGAAGTTCCATTGAGGAAAACAATTTTTTAGACGTTCAAGAACAAATTAATGAAAGATTCAGCTTCTAAAAGCAGGAAAAAAATTAAGGACAAAAAAAAAAAACGGATATCAAAACGACAAAAATTGAAATTTTTTTTTTAACTGCTGAAAAGTAGAAAATTAAGACAGTCTAAAAAAATAAATAAGAACAAATTAATGAAAGATTTAGCTTCTAAAAGCAGAAAATTAAGGGCATCCTAAAAAAAAAAAGACGGATATCCGAACGACAAAAACGGAAATTTCTTTTCAACTGTTGAAAAATAGAAAATTAAGAACATTCTAAAAAGAATAAATCGATGCTCGAAGGAGAAAAATTTAAACTTTTAAAACTTTATGAACAAAATACTGAATGATTTAGCTTCTTAAAAAGACAAACACATTCTAAAATTACTGTAACGGCTTTTGCCAAACCACGTACCTTTCCCTACATCATGCGGATTTTTTCCTCCTTTCGAACGGCATCTTCATAACTTTAACTATTTTTTTTTTCCGAAAGCTCCATTAAATAATTACCACCTTTTTTACAAAAAATTGAAAAAATAAATAAACCTTGCTTTCGTCTAGAAAATAATAACCGGTAATCGCACGTGCTAGCGGAATAACAGCAAAGCATCAAATAGTAACGGTCCTTACTACTCGTGCATAGTTAGTAGGGTTGCCGAAACCAACGTAATTAACGAAAATTACTAGTTGCAGACACCTAACGGTCACTAAAAAAATGGTCTTTAATTTTGAAGAATTAAAAAGGGTTGCAAGCTTAGCGAACTTATCGCTCAACTTGGTGACAAAAAAAAAAGCACAAAATCCAGGGGTGGGCTATAATAGGACGCAACGAAAATGGGTAAAAATGTGGTTAATTAAGACTTAAGAAAGAATTAAGACTTTTTTTTTCTTTCTCGGAGAAAAATCTGTTTAATGTTTTATTTGACATTGGGATGTGAATAAAAACTAACATAAAAGTCATCATAACTCTGGATTTTTTTTTAAACTTAGAGCTTTCAAATTTTATCTAAAAGAAATTTTATTTGAAAATTTGACCGATTTTTTTCAGTTGAATCGTATTGTGTCCCTTTAACATTACATTAACTTTTGAAATTTATACTAATAATATATTATTATCTTGGTCCATTCTTTTGTCTCAATACGTAGACTACATCTCTGCTTTTATCTATATATAAAGAAGAAAAGCGACTCACTCACTGACTGACTGACTAATCACGAAATCTCTGGAACTATTCAACCTACAGACTTGAAATTTGGTAGACATGTTCCTTTGATAGAGTAGACATCAGCTAAGAAAGGATTTTCCGAAATTCGAAACGCAAGAGGCGTTACGGGGGTTAAGGGCTTTAATAATAATTGTTTCCATTTTAAAACTACTTGATGTACAATCTTGAAATTGAGTAAGCGGATTCCTTTCAGAGAGTAGAGATCCGCTACAAAATGAGTTTGCTGAAAATCGACCCCAAGTGGCGTTGCAGGGGCTTAGGGGCGTTATAGATAATTATTTCCATTTTTAAACTATTTGACGCACTGTCTTTAAATTTGATATATAGATTCCTTTCGTAGAATAATGATCAGTTACAAAACGGGTTTTGTGAAAACAGACTTCTAAGTGGCGTTGCGGGGGATTAAGGGACGTAATAGATAAATATATCCGTTTTTAAACTACTTCACCTACCTCCTTGAAAATTGGTAGGTAAGTTTCTTTCCTGGAGTAAATATCCGCTACAAAATGGGTTTTGGGAAAATTGACCCCCAAGGGGTGTTGCGGGGGCGGGGGGTTTAAGGGGCGTTATAAATTCCTATTTTTAAGTTATTAGACGTACAGTCTTGAAACTTAGTAAGCAGATTCCTCTCATAGGGTAGAGATACGCTAAAAATGGGTTTCGTGAAAATTGCCACCAAGTGGCGTTGAGGGGACTTAAGGGGCGTTATAGATAATTATTTCCATTTTTAAACTATTAGACGCACAGTCTTTATATTTGATAAAGAGATTTCTTTCATAGAGTAGAGATCAGCTATAAGAAGGTTTTGTGAAAACAGACCTCTAAGTGGCGTTGCAGGGGAATAAGTGGCGTAAGAGATAATATTTTCGTTTTTAAACTATTTGACCTACCTGCTTGAAAATTGGTAGGAATGTTTCTTTCATGGAGTAAATATCCGCTACAAAACGGGTTTGGAGAAAATTGACCCCCAAGGGGTGTTGCGGGGGGTTAAGGGCAGATATAAATAATTATTTATTTTTTTAAACTATTAGACTCACAGTCTTGAAATTTGGTTAGCAGATTCCTCTCATAGGATAGAAATACACTGCAAAATGTGTTTTGTGAAAATCGACCCCTAGGTGGTGTTGCGGGGGTTCAAGGGGCGTTATTGATAATTTTTTTGCATTTTTAATTAATTGGACGCACAGTCTTCAAATTTTGCTAAGCAGATTCCTTACATAGAGTGCATGTCCCCTACAAAAGGGGTTTTGTGAAAACAGACCCAGAAGTGGTGTTGCGGGGGGCTCAAGTGGCGTTATAGACAATTATCCCCATTTTTAAACTGTTAGACGTGCAGTCTTGAAATTTGATAGCAGATTCCTTTCCTAAAGTAGAGAACCACTACAAAATGAGTTTCGCGAATATCAACTACAAAGTTTAATTTCGGGAGATTAAGAGGCGTAATCGATAAATATTTCCATTTTTAAACTACTTGATCATCCTGCTTGAAAATTGGTAGGCATGTTCTTTTCATGAAATAGAGTTCCTCTAACAAAGAGTAAAACGAAAATTGACCCCCAAGGAGGGTTGCGAGGGGTCAAGAGGAGTTACAGAAAAAAATTCCTGTTTTTAATTGTTAGACCCATATACTTGAAATTTGTTAAGCATGTTTCTTTTGTTGAATAGGGAACCACTAAGAATAAATTTTAAGCAAATCAAGTTCTGGGGGGTTCCAGGGGGTTACTGGGACATATTGACAAAAAAAATTACTTTTTTCGAGCTACAAGGACTATAATAATGAAATTTGGTTTGCATTTTTCTTTTGTTGAATTGAAATCCGCTAAGAGCAGTAATTTTGGAACGGCTCTCAACGGATTACGGGGATATTTATAGTAAAACTTTTGCTTTTTTCTGTTAGATTTAGACTTGAAAGTTGGCTTGCATGTTCAATTTACGGAGTAGAGATCAACCGAAAATTGGTTTTGCGGGAATCCACTTGGTTTTTGAGTTACGAAAGAGCAAACATTATTCTTTGCTTCAATTTTAGAGATTTTTAGAAAATACAAATTAGATGAGTTCTGCCCTTTTTTTTTTATTAACAGGTGACAGTTACAGGTATAAGTATATTTTTCAATTCAATCGAATTCTTAATGCTAGGGCTTAGATATCAATAATTTATACATATATATAAGCAGTAAAAATTTATAAAACATCATGAAATACCCAGCGAAGCGGGCGGGTAACAGCTAGTTTATGATATAATTAAAAAAACTTTTAAGGTACTGTTTCATTAATTTTTACAGCAAATTTTTATCACTAAATATTTTTTAGCAATTATCTTGATTCAAGGAATTTCTTGAAATTAAGTATAAAATGACCAGAGCAATTCTTGACCAATAGAAATAACTTTTAACTTTATTTTGTGTCTCTTTGTGTTCTTTTGTTAATTTTATTTTGTCTAAGTTATTCAATCTGTTTATGGCATGTGTTTCATCGAGAATTCAATGGAGAGCAAGAGGACTGTAATTTCTGTTTTTAATGATCTATCTGGTAAATGAAGAGCCCTTGGTATACGAATAAGTTTATTGATGGACTGAACATAACATTGACAGCACTACACTCGCATACACCAAACATTAATACTATTTACAGGTTTTTAGAAGAAATATGGCTTTAAAGCGCACTGCCCAAAGCATCATTCCTTCCTTCGATCCGTTGATCGGCGTTCTCTCTACATAATTCAATGGCGCGTTACATAAGTTTGTTCTGGCAACCCGGAAGTCGCCAATTAAGTTCGAAGGCGCCAACATCCTGGGCCCCGTTGCAATGTTTAATGGACGAAATTCAGACCAGACAGATGCCAAGCGGGGAATCACGTGACAAATTTCCAACATTTGCACGTGTTTTTTTATTCCCGTGTTAAACCTATGCAGTAAGTTGTTGACATTCTTGTGCTGTAATTTTATCTAATTAAAATATATGATATCATTATATTTTATGCATTATTCTAGTTTTTATATTTGTTAGGAAAAATTCTTAACAACTATTTTGTAAAATTTCTGTTTCTTTCTTATTTATTAATCTAATTGGGTATTCGTCCGCTCCAACTAGTGTTAGATAGTATATTTATGTATAGTTCTCTCTCTCTCTTGGGAGGGGATACACTTAGATTAGCTGCTAGTTATTTTAGTTCTTAATTAATTTTGTAGTTCTTTATTTTATATTTTTGCGCAAGAATGGCTCACAGCAGGAACAAAACCCCTTCTTTTAAAAAATTTCAATTTATGTGAAGTTCTCCAATATAGCGAGAAATTTTCCAGTGCCACTGGAAATCAAAGTGTCACTACCAATGTTAGGAAAGGATTGAAACTATATGAAACAAAGTTTGTAAGCACCATATCGTTTACTCGGTGAATGATTATTTCTTTATCACAGGCGTTGTCAAAGCAGAGATGAAGAAAAGAGTAAAATACAAGCCATCTGTTCAGATCAGAACAACTTCTAAGGTAAGTTATAAATTTTCTGTTTTAATTTAGATATCTTTTGAAAGTATTATGATTGCATTTGGCTATTTACTTATGTTTGCTTTAATTTAACTCATTGTTTTGAAGTACAAAATAGGTTTTTAATAATATTAAATAGTTTTTAATAATATTAACATAGGTTTTTTTTTAATAATATTTACATTGTTATTTATCATTGAATTATAGGTTGATTCTAAAAGATTAAAAGTAATGACAGCTATTCAAATTTAGCAGCTTTTTAAACATCTGTAAAAGAAATGTAAATGGGCAAATTTATATATATATATTTTTAATAGGTTCATTATCAATGATAAGTTTATAATTTGAGTCTTATTTTTTAGAGTAGCATTGAATATCAATTACATTGTTTTCTATTGTAATGAATATACATTATTAAGCTTTTGTCATTATATTGATATTGATATTTATGAGTAAATCTTCTAATTTGATTCCAACACGTTAAATGTAAAGGCAAGTAATGCCTAACCATTTTGAAAAAGAAATGTAAATTTTTCAATTAAAACTTGAATTCAATGCAGAGTAATATTATGTTTACATTAAGATTCTCACAAATTTTTCTGATAAGGCATATTATTTTTAAATCAAATACTTAATGATGTGTTTTTATATAAAATAAACTGTTAATTTTCACTTTTTTTAAAATTCTCATGCATATAATTTAATTATTTAAATTTTAACTTATGGTCTTTTGATAAAATAATTGAATTTAAATTAAGCCGTAAATTAACTTGGCACAAATTTTTCAACATTTGTAAATCAGTAGACAAAAATGGTAATACCGAAAACTTATATAAGTTTACGATCTTATTTTAGAATTTATTTCTTTAATATTTAATATCTTTTTTTTTAATTTTAGGTTATAAGTGCAGCATGCACTTGTCCTGCTGGGGAAATATTTTTAACACGCTTTTATAATGCGCTTTTTAATTCACTTGCATGTAACGGAATCTTGGAACTCGATTTTCACCCACTTAAAAAGGTCAAATTAATTCGAAATTTCGCACACTTGTCAAGGACCGATGACAATTCAATAATTTTGTTCCATTGTCCTGATTAGGATCCTCAGGAATAAGGATTTTTAGATTTGGCGACTAATTTCATATACTATTTCCAGATTTGGCGACTAATTGCGTATACCATTTCCAGAATTAGCGACTAATTGCGTATACCATTTCCAGAATTAGCGACTAATTGTGTATACCATTTCCAGAATTAGCGACTAATTGCGTATACCATTTCCAGAATTAGCGACTAATAGGTATACCATTGCCAGAATTAGCGACTAATTGCATATACCATTTCCAGAATTAGCGACTAATTGCGTATACCATTTCCAGAATTAGCGACTAATTGCGTATACCATTTCCGAATTTGGCAACTAATTCCATATTTGGCGATTAAAAGACTAAGGTATAACCGCAAAATTGAAACACGCTTGCCGTTAATAGAATTAGAATAAACAAAAAAGTGTTCTTTTTGTGAGAAAGGGGAGAGTGGGTGCGTCACCAATTCTTTCCATAAGATAAACAATTGTCTAGTCTTTCTGAAAATAGAAATAAAAAAAAAAAAACTCGTGCATGTGAAAAAAAAATAATGTTCTAACTGCTGAACTCGGACACATTCTGCTTTTCAAAATTCATTTTACCTAAGCAACTGATTCTCCACTTCAGCCGACCTTGAACTTTGAAAGTAAAAACAAAACTTGCTGAATTAATCAAAGAAAACCTTTTAAATGGAAGTATATTTTTACGTTTATTATAACAGATAGTATCTTTTTTTTTTGAATCTGAATAAATTATTTTTAAGAAACCTGATCTAAAACCTGAACCTTTTAAGAAACATCTTCGAATACTGTCGTAGAAAAAAGTTTAATTGCTCATCACTCGCGCTTGCTTGTAGAAGTGATTATATGAATTAACAATATAATTAAATTTTCTATCAATCCTTGAAGCAATACGTTTTAAAGGTGATAATACTATTGATATTTAATATTTCTTCTTAACACACTTTTATTAGTTTGACTTGTATCTATATAGACGGAATCTTTGGAATATAACGATACGGGACTCATGCGAGGCCCGGTAAACGGAGAAAATAAATACCCTTCAGACTCGTTAATTAATATCCATTGCAGAGCAAGTTTAATTCCAGCAGTCACTTAATTCTGGCTCCTAATATCAAACTCAAGGATAAACTCAACAATGAATAAATGATAGTTTAAAAAACTAAAAAAAATACGCTTTTATTGTAGATCAATCTAAAAAATGAAAAATAAATTATAGTTTAAATAAATTATAATTTTTAAAAAACTAAAAAACATGCTTTTGTACTGAATCGAACTAAAAAGTAAAAAAATAATTCTTAATATAAGAATAAAATGATGAACGAGAAAATTAATGTCAGTGTGGTAAAAGCGTGGGGTGCTCTATAAATATATCAATTGTTATAGTTTCTAACTTTTAATTCCGAAATTGCACCCCACGCTTTTACCACACTGACATTAATTTTCTCGTTCATCATTTTATTCTTATATTAAGAATTATTTTTTTACTTTTTAGTTCGATTCAGTATAAAAGCGTGTTTTTTAGTTTTTTTAAAATTATAATTTTTCATTTTTTAGTTCGATTTACAATAAAAGCGTGTTTTTTAGTTTTTTAAACTATCATTTATTCATTATTGAATTTATCCTTTAGTTTGATATTTGAAGCTGGAATTGCGTGGCTGCTGGAATTAGTCTTGCTCTTCAATGGATATTGATTGACGGGTCTGAAGGGTATTTATTCTCTCCGTTTACATGTCCTCGGATGAGTCCCGTATCGTTATATGTATTATATTCTGTCTCTGTAGAACAGGTCATACAAATAAAATGTGTGGTAAGAATAAAAAGTTCGAATTAAAAAAAAATTTATGTACCATGTTTCTATAAAGGACTAAAAAGCATAAAATTCCTCCTTTTAGTTTTTTTTTCCCCTTCTTTTTTCACATTTTCATGCATTGTCATCCACTTCTGAGATATGGTCCAAATTTCAAATCTCTAGCTCATCGGAAAATCACACAGTTTAAAATCAATTACAAAATTCCACCCGGACAGACATTCAAGAAAGCAAGTTAAAAACATAAAATGCCAATCGTATTATCACCTTTTAAACGTATTGCTATAATGTTAATTCGTATCATCACTTCCAAAAGCATTGCTTTATAAAAATAAAAAAAAATATTTGGCAGTTAGAACATAAATTATTTTTTTCACATCACGAGCCTCTTTTTTTTATTTTCATTTTCAGAACAATGTTTATATTATAGTGCGAAATTGATAACACAGACCCACCCTCCACTTTCTCGCATACAGAACACTTTTTTTTGTTTTATTTTTATAAACCACACAAGTGTATTTTATACTTGCATATAAATAGCTTTAAATTAAAAATAATCACTGTAGGGTTACACCTTTTTCTTTTAGTCACCAAATCTGGAAATGGCATTTGGAATTAGTCGCCAAATCTGAAAATGGTATATCGAATTAGTCGCCAAATCTGAAAATTGTACATGCAATAAGTTGCCAAATCTGGAAGTGATATATGGAATTGTCGCCAAATCTGATTATCGTGATTCCTGACGATCCTGATGAGGACAATGGAACAAAATTATGAAATTATTGTATTGTCCTCGGACCTTGACAAGTGTGCAAAATTTCGAATTAATTTGACCTTTTTAAATGGGTGAAAATCGAGTTCCAAGATTCCGTTACATGCAAGTGAAACTTATAAAAGCTTGTTAAAAAACTAATAAACACGCTTTTATAGTGAATCGAACTAAAAAGTAAAAAAAATAATTCTTAATATAAGAATAAAATGATTAATGAAAAAATTAATGTCATTAGGGTAAAAGCGTGGGGTGCTTTGTACTATATTTTTACACTAACTCAGCATTTCGGAATAGAACTAGTAAGAAATTATAACAATTGATATAGCTTAACCCATGCTTTAACTCCAATGACATTAATCATTTTATTCTTATATTAAGAATTTTTTTTTACTTTTTAGTTCGATTCACTATAAAAGCGTGTTTTTTAGTTTTTTTAAACTATAATTTATTTATTTGTAACCTTTTTCTGATCACCCCTCGTAATTATGGATATTTCAGAAATCATTCTGCTCAAATGAACAGCAAACGTTGGTGTAGTGACGCTGTGAATACATCTGTCACAGAAGAAAACAAATTAGTTCCTAACATCAGAATTAAGCAGTTATCTTATCCTTTGCCACATATCCTTTCTCTTTATCAATGGCTTGTTTCAAATGAACTTTTGAAAAGGTGCGTTAATTGCAGAACCCAAAATGCTAATGAAAGTTTGTACAACATGATTTGGTCAGTGTCCAAAGAAGCTATTTGTGTGTAAAGACAGAGTTACACATGCCGTAATGGAAGCAATTTGTGAATTCAACAAAGGGACTCTACGTACTGCGAGAGAGACCCAAAAAGCATTACATATACCTTTGGGAAAATGTTCGCTTGATCTTGGTGTGATGCTCGAATCCCGTAAAAGATTATTTAGAATCAGATGGAAAAACACCAAATACCAGCATGCACGCAAATTGATTAAAAAAAAACTATTTTAAAAAGAGAAATATTAATTAAAAAAAGGAAGGAGTTACAGATAAAGCAGGATATTTCTGAGGTATTATAACACTGTAATTTTTTTAATTTGTTTTTGTAAAATGTGTGCATGTAAATATTTTATATTAATAATTTTATTTCAGTTCTTTTCATCATATGTTTTTCATACAAATATATCATTTAAATATTATGTGAAGCAAAAAATTTTAAAACTTCTGTTACAACAGAAAAAAAATTTTTTTTAATGTTTTCTTGATATTTATGTGCAATCATTACTGTGTAAATTTGTTTCATTTTTTAAAAAATTTAAATTTTTAAAATTTTGTGAATAATTTATGCAAAATTACACCTCGTATTGTTTTATTGAATATAAACATTATATGAAATGCTTTCATGAATTGCATATTTTATAATAGTATGGCTTACCAGAGTCGGATATTTGAGAAATGATCCTGTAATATAATTTTGTGGTTTGATTTACCAACCAATACTATAAAAAGTTCTTAAATTTTTTCCTTTGTACTTATATGCCCGTTCTTCACACGGGTGTGAATTTATGTATATCAAACATGTTGTGAATGAATTTTCTCATTTTTTCCAGTACTTCCGTATTTACAGATGAAAAGTTACAATTTTCTATAAAATATATTATATTTACATCAAGTTTGCCTACTTAATTTAAAATTCAAATTAATAATTTATTTCATTGTCGGTCAGTTCTTTGATGAAAATGAATTTTATTTTTACAATGTATTGCATATGAAGACTTAATACATATAAAGATATCTAAAATGATTCTAATAAAATATAACATTCTCCATTTGTGACTGTCTGATTTACTTAGTAATTATCTTTTAAAAGTGGAAATTTTTTTTAGCTATGACTTTTTATATATAAAGAGTAAAATTTAATTAAGTACTTGTAATTAATTTATTTTGTTAATTCAATAATTTATTTTTTACTGTTTTTTGTTGACAAAATCAGAAGAATCAATTGTTGTCTTGAGGTATGATAAGAGTTGGGGGACTTTCGATGATGGACCCCCTCCCCCCTGAAAATTTTTTTCGTGTTCATCACTTAGCACGTTATAAAAAAAACTCTGTAGAGGAATTTAGAAGAAACTTCTGTAACACTGTAATATTGATACATTTATTTCACAAATAGAAGATAAGATTTAGAAGTATGCCAAATATTAATTCTGATTTCAAAACCTGCGAAAACACACAAGATATATTGCAATACATGCTAAATAATTTAGTTATTTCTACATGTATTAACTATTTTAATATTTTTTCTAAGTTGCAGTTACTATAGCAAGTGCTGAGAGCTCTTTCAGCATATTAAAAAGTTACCTTAAATCATGTATGTGTACGGAAAGCTTAAATGCGCTTGCTATATTAAGCATCGCTATAAAAAATTGAAATTTTTGTAAAAATAACATTACACAATACAGATGTGCATGGGTATGCGACACTTGGATCGCAAATTAATATTAATGCAAATATGAACGATATTAAAAATTCAATAACTTTTTTTTTCTTTATATGAAGGGCCTATAACATGTTGATCTACTTTATTTAAAAAGTTTTCTTTGTTCATCTCATAATAGAGTGAGTTTTTATGAAAGTTTTTGATTAGTAATAAATATTTATCCATTGAAAATGAATTTTATTCTTACAACACAGATGGAAAAATACAATACAATATATATATATATGAAAAGTCCCATAAATTTCCATTCACAATTAAATTAAAAATGTATCATGTAAACAAAATCAATATTTCTGTACAATTCAAATGAAGAATAACATTTAAAAATATGTGAATTTAAAAAAACAGTGAATCACAAGATTGTTGCATTAGATATTCCATAAAATTTTCAGGTCATAAAAGTAATTGAATATATTTCAGTCACAGCATTCAAAAATAAGAATTTTCAAAACAAGAAAAAATATACAACCAGACATAAATAATTGAGGTATTTTTTTTAATTGGCATAAGTCGCTTTGTTTTTAAGGCTAAAAAGTACCCTTTTTAAAATATACTTTTTTTTATATACAAGCAAAATATAAGGTATATTAAGATGATTCTGAAAGCAAAAAGTCAGTTCAACCAGCTATGACTTAAGAATTTAAATTTTTCAAAGTTATAAAATGCTGAATTTTTAGTCATTTTACGAGACATAAGTTCACAACAATCTATTAAACATAAGTTTGTATGCATTTGAAAATCTGTTTCATTGTTGTTTTTTTTAATTATTTTTTTAGTTAAACTTTGAAAAAACACAAATTTTTTTAAACATATAACCAGAGATCTCAGACCGAAATCAACACTAACTTTTATAGAACATATGTTTGGGAGTATCTACAAAAATTTCAACACTATCTTGAACAGAAAAAATTTATGCAACTTAGAAGCTTTTTCATTAATTATTAACTCAGTTACAGCAACACATAGCACAAATTATGTACACATTTAATTCATATATTTTATGTCACTTGAATTAATGGCTTATGGAAATTACAAAACATGCTTACAATGAAAAACACTATTTACATTATATGAAGTAACAATAACAAGTACGAGAGAACACGTTCAAAAAACACACAGATTTTTTGTTCGATATTAAAAAATGATTTTTTTCCAAACACTAATCGTTTCTTTTTCTTGTGAAGCAACCATTTAAGCAAAATAAGACGTTTTAAAAATTATAATGTTAAACTAAAATAACAAAATAATCGTAGCTATAACAATAAACAACCGGCAGCGTAATCACGTGACACGGTTTTCACGTGATCGTGACGTCACATGAATTTAGTCCATGCTTTATAAAAATAAAAAATATTTAGCAGTTAGAACGCAAATTATTTTTTTCACATGCACGAGCCTTTTTTTTAATTTTCATTTTCAGAAAAATGTTCATATTATGGTTAGCAATTGTTAACACACACCCACCCTCCAATTTCTCAGATACAGAACACTTTGTTTTATTTCTATTGTATTATTCTTCAAGTATAGTGTATTTTATACTTGCATAAAATTAGCTTTAAATTCAAAACACTCGCTTTAGGGTTAGATCTTATTCTTTAGTCGCTAGATCTGAAATAATTCGCCAAATCTGGAATTGATGTATGAAATTAGTCGCCATATCTGGAAATGGTACATGGAACAAGTCGCCAAATTTAAAAATGATATATGCAATAAATCGCCAAATCTGGACGTGGTATCTGGAATTAACGCCAAATCTGATTATCCTTATTCCTGACGATCCTGAAAAGGACAATGGAACAAAATTATGAAATTATTGTATTGTCATCGGTCCTTGACAAGTGTGCGAAATTTCGAATGAATCCGATCTTTTTAAGTGGGTAAAAATCGAGTTCTAAGATTCCGTTACATGCAAGTGAAACTTATAAAAGCGTGTTAATGATTCACAATTAAATATCGGATGCTTATTTTTTTTATGAAAAATTAAACATTCTTTTTGGCCTTGGATAGATTCAACGGAAGTGGTTGGTTTTAATTTTTCTTTCGTCAGAAACGATTTCCATCGCTGATTAATTAAACCGGAAGTTTTATTTTTTATTGGTACACTAGCTGACCCGGCCCGGCGTTGCACGGGCTTTTACCTAGGGTATTACTTAATCCCCATGTTAATTTCCTCCTTTCTTTCTGACGCCAGCACTTTTGTGTGGGTGTGAAGCGTACGATGTGAGTGCAAGGCCCATGAGTGGGTATCAATGGTTTTCTCGTTTAACATTTTCCCTTCTCTTCACAAAATCAGTACTTCCAATATAATTTTTCGAAATTATTTTTACTTCTTTGTAACTTTCCTCTACGCTTAGCCCGGCGTTGCACGGGCTTTTACCGAGTGAATAACTTAATCCGCATGGGAATTTCCTGTATCCCTCAGGACGATAGCATTTATGTGTGTGTATGCGCGATGTGAGTGATTTCTTTAACTATGTCATTAAAACTCCCTTTTTCGAAATCTGTTCTTGCGTTGGTGTGGTGTGGTAATTAGGAGAGATGGGTGAAAGCTCAGGTGTCGTCCTCGTCACTTGACCATGGTTGAAAATTTCGAGGTCCGTCGCCAAAAACTCTCGAATAGGCAAACAGTGCGAATTTATAAATCACTCACTCACTTTTCAATTCTTTCGTTGCAATTTTTTTAGTTCCGGAAACGAAAATGTGGCCTTTTTAAAAATAGTTGTATGTTGAAAAAAGACAGAAAAGTAGAAATTTTTCAAATTAGAAAACTTTACTTCTCTTATAAATCTTGAAGTAAAATTGTGAGAATTTTTCGAAATGTTCGACACACGGGAAAAATTATTAAGTATTTTGAGTGTTTTATTAAAGTTTGTTCAAAAAAGTTTTTGGCTTTTTATTTTTTAAATCACTGATACTAAAAGTTTTAAAAATAATTTTTATTTAAACGCAACGATATTGATTCATTTCACAGTAAAATTCAAAAAGAAAATAATACTATGTGATAAAAATATATTTAAGAATATTTCCTTATATTTTTTTCTTATATTCCACTGTTCTTCAATAAATCAATCTTTAAGAATAAAAAAAAACTATCGGTTGTAATGCGTTATATGGAGGGAATTCCCCTTTTTACTACGCAGCGAGATTCAAAACTACCTCAACTTTTCCCGTCTTCCAAACAGAAAGCTAACGCAAAGTGAATGACCTTGACGAAATTCAGAAATAACGTCGAGAGTACCGAATGAGCATCCCTTACGGGAATCTGGCAACGTTTTTTCCGGATCCTTCACATTTCCGGCAATAAAAAAATTATGGCGTGATAAATTGAAATAAAAACCATCCTATGTTTTAAGTTGGACGAAATGACACACAGTATGCAAAATTATATTATGATCGGTTGAGTAGTTTCGGAGTCCATCGAGGACAGACACTGTGACACGTATATTTTATATATAAAGATTTTTCGCCGCGATTTCGGGCGGTTTAATGACTGCTTCTAACTGAATGCATATTAGTTCCAAAAAGGAAATGAATTGATCTAAACTAGGTACTTTAGTATTAGTTAAACAAAAATGAAATAATCGCTGAGATTCTTTGTCGACTTTATTGCTTAAGACATGCAATATAATTGCATCAGACAAAGGATTAGATTCGAAATTTAAATTTTTTAAAGATCTTATATGATTTCTTACTTTATCTACGATTGATCGAATTTGAGATGGATTTTCGCTGTTAAGTTTATTTATAAAAAGAATTTCTGCTATATGAATGTCTACTAAAGCTCTTGTATTTTCATACCGGACTTCCAAGGCCTTCATTAGTGAATCAAAAGTATCTTGATCACTTTGAATTAGTGATGCTTCATTTTTAAGTGCTGCTTTTAGATAGCAAAGTTTCTGTACTTCGTTT
The DNA here is from genome assembly GCA_019973975.1 of Trichonephila clavata. Lineage (NCBI taxonomy): Eukaryota > Metazoa > Arthropoda > Arachnida > Araneae > Nephilidae > Trichonephila > Trichonephila clavata. Next base: position 26,048 of record BMAO01006057.1, on the reverse strand, counting down.
AAAGACGGATTATTTCCGATTAAATTCATAAACTGTAATTTAAATTGTTCAAATTCTTGAAACTTGCCACTAAAAGTTGGCAATGGTAGATCAGGCAATTTAACATGGTTATTCTTTGAAGTATTATTTACAGTTTCCTTTCATAATTAGATAAAAGCACAAGAAAGCTTACCTTGATTTCTTCAGCTTCCTCTTGTAAATCACTTAATGTATCTAATGAGTCTTTTAAATTGAATTTATCCGGAAGGGCACAATAGTCGTTTTGAAGAATGTCCAATTCTTTGATAATACTTTTTATATTGTCCAGTTTCGATTTAAGGCGATGCAATCCTTCGTACTGTCCGTTGGTTGAAGACTATTGATGCATTTTTTTACTTTCGAAACTTTATTTCGAAAGGTCGTTTGTTTACGATTAAGTTCAATGATGGTCATTTTTGTTACACGATTTAGTTATTATTCCTTCGTTTAGGAACCGATTTTCGATATGGTGTGGTGAGAACTGACAATGTTCAATTAACCAGGGCTACTTCAATGCGATAATTAAATAATTGACTCGTTGTATCCATAATTACGCTAGAACAAACTCTGGCTCGACGGACCATGTTTCATCGAGAATTCAATGGAGAGCAAGAGGACTGTAATTTCTCTTTTTAATGATCTATCTGGTAAATGAAGAGCCCTTGGTATACGAATAAGTTTATTGATGACTGAACATTGACAGCACTACACTCACACACACCAAACATTAATACTATTTACAGGTTTTTAGAAGAAATATGGCTTTAAAGCGCACTGCCCAAAGCATCATTCCTTCCTTCGATCCGTTGATCGGCGTTCTCTCTACATAATTCAATGGCGCGTTACATATGTTTGTTCTGGCAACCCTGAAGTCGCCAATTAAGTTCGAAGGCGCCAACAGCATGGGAGTAGAAACTTCTGCAAAAAGGCCTAATGATATTATGGATAATATCATAACTTATTTTACCAGAGCAATGACAATATCAAGCCTATAATTGATTAATTCACCCAAGATTAGATGAGGCTTTCATTGTAGCTTCAAAACCAAATTTTAAAATCCTCCCCTGAAATTAAACTAAAATTAAGAGGTAAAATTATATGCAGAGATGATTACAAAGAAATTGAGACCGCAGATTATCTTTAGAAAACCATGCATTGTATTACAAGATAGTTAGAGATATCAAACTGCTCCATGTTACATTAAGATGCTCTAACCAGATAACAAACCTTCAAAGAAAATCTTCTTGACTCAGAAAGCCTTTTTGATGCATGTTGTATAATTATTTCCACTGAAAAAAGTAGAAGTGCTGGAAATTTGCTTAAAATGGAAAACGCCTCGTTTTTGAAATGACATTAAAAATTTCCCTAATACACATCACAATCAGAAATTGAACCTATTAAACCAAAAGAAATTTTAGAACATCCGAATAGTGACATCCCGAAAGGCTCCAAGCATTGATAAATAATCTCTACATAAAATTCTTAATTTCACTGTTGATGTTTTCCTTCACCTGGAAAATAGCAGTAATAGCCCCTGTTTTAAAACCAAACTTTGATTTAGAGCTAAATCAAAATTATCTCACATCACCATTGTCTAAATAAGACTATGAATTTGTGCTCTTCCAATGTGTGAATCATTGCAGGACAAATAACATTAACATCTGTATGAGTGTAGTCAAGACCTTTGATCAAATCAGGCAAAACAGCAGCATTTCCTTTCTCCCGAACAAAATATTAAGCTCTTATCTGATCCACTATAACATGGAATGAACAGTAGAGGATAAATTCACCCCTTTTACAATCAGGAATGGCACCCTCAAAGGGTAACTTCAGTGGTTCACACCATTTAAGCCACTAAATTAACAATCTGCAAGCAGTCATATCACAAGAAAAAGGTTTTTCATTGTGATTTGCAGTCTTCAACATTATGTATCATTGGTGGAGTTCTGGTTCATAAACTGGATAATAAAAAAACAACATTTCCAAAAAGGCACATCTTTACAAGGTGGCAATATCTTGATCACTGATACTCTGTCCTCATATTTGGTTGAATGATCCCCTGGGTGAAAAGATAAAATTATACAGCAAGATCTCAGAAATGAGCCCATTGCCCATTCTTGTATCAAAAGAAAAAAAAATTTCAGATTTAAAAATTCAGATAAAATTTGAAATTTTAATAAGGAAAATATAAATTTATATCGAATTTTAAGGTACATAAGCTATGGTATCAATTAATACCATTAAATTCTTCAAAAAGAACTCTTTAAACTTCTATAATTTGATTCTCCCATGTCCTGTCTTTCTAACTGCTCAGAAATGAGAACAGCTTATTGTTCTGTTACTCAACTCCTACACTTTATTTGGCAGTCAGCTATGGGAAAAGAGTTTCTCTACTAAAAGCATTTAAATTCAATAAAATCTTAAATTTTTATTTATCAAGTGTGCTTGATCTTGAATTGCAGGATTTCATTTTCAAGACCCATTAAATTATCAAATATTTAAGTCTAAAAATCTTTTACTTTCAATAATTCTGATAAGATGATATATTCCTCTCTGCAAGTAGGGTAATGGGGAATATTAGGGCCCCCATGTTACACCACTGCCTCTCTTGAATAGGAGCATAATAAGTTAAACACCATCAACATGCAAATTCTTACAATTTTTTTTTAAAGTTAATAATATTTTAATACCTAAACATTTGAAAAATAAGCAATTTGTATTAAATTCAAAATCATGTACAGTTATGCTTTCTATCATGTTCATAGTATTTGAATACTTACTTGTAACACGTGAATTTTAAAATGCTACTTCTCGAGCAATAATTAAAATACATCAAGCTATGTTTAACAAATGGGTTTTCTGCTAGAATGATAATTATTCATAAAATACATTTTTTCCTTAATGTTTATTGAAAATACCTTGAAAAATGTGTAAATTCTAATTTAACTATTTTTCAAAAAATAAGTATTGCTTTGATTTAAAAATGCATTACAACTTCCAACTTTTGTTACATGTACTAAAAACAATAGGTAAAAAAAAAGCAATTGGCTTAATAGGAAGAAAAAAAACCTTAAAAAAATGAAGATAAATTATTTATATTTTTCTTTCTGAGATAAATTTGTTTGAAGTTTTATTTGCCATTGGAATGTGAATAAAAACTAACATAAAAGTCATCATAACTCTGAATTTTTTTTCAACTCAGAGCATTCAAATTTTGTGAGGTAATAGATAATTATATAAAAATATAATTCAGGATAAAAGAATTTTATTTGAAAATTTGACCGATTTTTGTCAATTGAATTGTACTATGGCCCTTTAATATTACATTGAATTTTTCTTATTTATACTAATAACAGATTATTATGTTGATTTATTCTTTTGTCTCAATACGTTGATTACATCGTTGCTTTTACTTACGAGATGATATATTCCTCTTTGCAAGTGACAGAGAACATTTAGGCACCGCTGCAGAGCTAGGTTTTTACCCCCCCCCCCATGAAATGCAGGGGTGTATGTTACACCACTGCCTCTCTGGAATATTATAAGTTAATCACCATCAACTTGCAAATTCTTACAATTTTTTAAAGGTTAATAATAGTTATTTAAATACAATAATTCGTAATAAATTCAAAATGATGTACAGTTGTGCCTTCTATCATGTTCATATTATAAAAATATTTATTTGTAACATCCAAATTTATAGAATTTCTTTTTTGAGGTTTAACATTAATTTGGACACTATTAATATCAAATCAATTAAACAACCCAAATGAGAAGAGAAGCTTTTCATGCACGTCATATATAAACAAGGTATGTAGTAGCATTAATGAAACATGCACTTTAACTAATGAAATGATGCCATACTTACTGTGATTCCCTAAATATTTTAAATCTGAAAGAATTGCTTATGATTACTAACATAATATACCTTACAGACACATATAAAAAAAACACCAGAAAATAACCTTTGTTATCAAAATGTATGTGTTTTAAGTAGTGCTGTCTTTACAAAAATGAATATATGTAATTTGAAAGTGTACATTAGGGATCAAAAACTAAAATTTGAGGAGTCATTCACAGTAGTAAAGGATTGTAGAATAAAGGTAACCGAAAGAAAAATGGATGTATATTTACAAAATATAAATTATGATGCATATTTGATACATTACACATTTTGTGAAAAATATGCCTAATACTAACAAAAAGCAATAAAGCTGTTACAGTAGCTTTTAAATTACTAATGTGGTAATTATAATGATACACCAGTGATAGATTCCATCTTAAATAAAATATTTCAACATTTTAATGAAACAATAAATAAGATACAAAAGTAACAAATAACTATCTTTTCTTATATAAACATGGTCTTAAAGTGATGTTTGGCAACTTCCCATATTTACATTTCTTTTTCTCTTTTCTCAAATCAAGGAAAACAAACATCTTGTGCTTAGTGTTCTATAAATATAAAAGGAAAAGTATTATTTTTGTGTGTAATGAGACTTTATTTATATTAATTCTAAACAACTAAACTAACTGTACAACTAAATATATACAAGATGAAATTCTGGAACCAAAATTTTTTAGATACTGTGTTAAGTTTACAAATATACAGAAAATTTGACATATTTACAACAAAAGAATTTTATTCAGATAAATTTAAATATAATGAAATAAGTGTTAACTTTTACAGCATGGTTATAAAACATAAAATGGATTCTAATATTTATTAAAATCTCAATATTAATGACTTCACCCAAAAGTAATTTTGATATTAGAAAACATTACCTTTTATTGAACTTTATTTTTAATCCTAAGATCCTTAACACACAAAAATCTTCAATGAGAAATAACACATTATTTATCAACTAGCAATATTTATTAAAAAAATTTATGATAGATCAGATATGAGAAATTTGCTCTCTTTTAAAACTACAACCAACCCTTAAAGTTTATTAAACTCCTTTTTGAGGAATCAATGGATTTTTTTAAAGCAAAGCCAAATTGTTTTTTCATCTCCATTAATTTTATTTTCTTTCTGATTTTACGCTCCATATATCAAAAGGAAGCCTTACTATTGCAGCCAATTATAAAGTACAGTGAAATAAGTTTAACGCGAAAACGCTTAAGACGAAATATTGGTTAATGCAAAATAATACAAAGGTTCCGACGAATTACTATGCATTTTTTTTCTCTTATCACAAAATAAAAATTGTTTAACATGAAAAGATTTCCCTTCTGAGAATGAACAAAATATGAAAAGTATCTGCTGGATTGGAATGTCCTGCATCATTGGAAGAATTCGTTGCAGTAGATGATGCAAATACTAGTACAGCCCCTATTATGGCAGACAAAGACCTTTTGGGGTTTATAAAAAACTCAAAAAATATCAGTGATGCAGATTCTGACAACAAAAATTAAATAAATAATGTAGCTCTTGTTCCTACATTATCCAAAATGAGAAAAAGTTATGAAAAGTATGCACAGTTATTTAGACATGCATTCCAATGGTTAAATGAATAACAAAATGGACATCACACAATCTGGTGCTAAAAAAGACAATGCAAAGAAAAATATTAAATTATTTTCCAAAAGCTCAATAAATGTTTCCTTCAAAAAACTTATTTCATTAAGTTCCTGTGAATGTTTTTGTTTCACTAATTTTTATTAAGTACATGCATATATACATATCAATGTAAATAAAATCTGTAATAAATTTTGTTATTTATTTTCGCGCAATATCCTCTAACACAAAAAAAATATTTCGGTCCCTTCAGTTTTGTGTTGTGATTTTCATTATAATTATGTATCAAAAATGTCTATTTTGAAGATGTCCTTAGTTTTTGCAACAGCCATACCCTAATTTAATTTAAATAGGTATTCTAAAGATGTGGCCAAATTTATAACCTTTAAATATATTTTCAGCAAAAAAAATCTTCAGAATACTTGTAAGGCAATTCTACAAATGAATTGGACCCAAAAGTGAATAATAAATAACAATTTCCCTTTTCTGATGTACAAGCATTTATGAGTATTAAGACAAATGTAAACTGTAGATACATAGTTTATTTTTTTCTTTAAACAGTATAAATAATTTTCTTATAACAATAGCTTTAATAATTTTAAACCACGTGTCTTACATGTAATAAGTATGATATTTTTCATACTCGAACACCAGTACAACTAATTTAAAGGATGATTAAATATATTTTAAAAAAGCATATAATAAAAGTACAAAAAAAATTACCTTTTTTTCTAATGCAAAACCAAAGAATTTCAAATATTTAATGAGGTGTTGCAAATCTTCAATCCTGCTTTCTATTTCTGCAATTTTGAGTGTTCCTCTATTGCAATGAAAAGAGAACATTTGTATTTAAGGGTACATGGTATTATTTATAAAAAAATCTTTTTAATGGTTTTCAAGATTATTTTGGTTACCCCTTATGCACAATGTAAAAGTTTTTGTGCTGAAAACATCCCAAAAAAGCTAACCATTTAATTTTTAAAGGGAAAAAATGAAGTAAATTTAAATTGCTACGCCTATAATAATTGATGTACATACATGAAATTTGATTAATAAGTACATTGAACCATGCATAGCAAAAGTTGGAATGGATTAATATTCGTAAAAAAACTTTATATGAATGCTTATTGAAAATTCCTTAAACACTTTCCTTATTTTAAAAAAAATTGCACAAAATCTTTTTTTTATTTTATTATTAAATACAATGAAATGAAATGAAACAAAACAAAATATGTAGGTTAAAGTTGAATTTTTAATTCTTTACAGGTGTAAAAGCATTAAATTTTAATATAAGTTTACTATCCCAAGTTATCTCAGGCAAATAGAAAAAGTCAAATATTAGTCTTTGTATGATAGTTTTTGAAACAAGGGACAATACAAGAGATACTTGACATTCTGTACACTGATATCTGGTCTCTTTTCTTACTAGCTTACCTCTGGAATCTCTTTTATGGGAGCATAGAATAGACTGTCTTAATAAGGGTACAATCGTCTTCAATATAAGGCTACATACAAAAGAATTGCTTCTATTATTTTTAATGTACACCTCTTCATAATCACTATCTGAAAAATGAAAAATCATTGCTTTCGCTGTCTTGCATCATCACAATTATTTTACTTTTTTTTCAACGCAGCTATCCTTCTATATGCATTAATAATCCACAAGCCGACGTATATTATATAATAGGGAAAACACGTGACCACTCCCGCTAAAAGAACCGCGAAACCAACAATCCTTGGCAAACTATCAATCAAAGCTGAATATTTCCTTTCATTTCCTCCAGATCAAGTAAAACCTTGATAAAACAAACCATACTGACCATTTCTGCTTTGCCCCAGTTTCCTGGGGATTATCAGGCGAGCAGTTAAAAAAATCTATAAATGTGAAGTTCAACTATTTTTAAAAATAAGTATTGCTTTGATTCAAAATACATATCAACTTCTGTTGCATGTGTGAATAGAAATAGTTAGAAAAAATATCAAAGCATTTGGCTCACATACAACTGAAAACAAAGTATTTTAAATAAAGATTAAATACTTATTTTCCCCTCCTGAGAAATTAGTTTAAAGTTTCTACTTGCCATTGGGATGTGAATAAAAATTAACATAAGTTATCATAACTCTGATTTTTTTTTAAAACTTAAAACCTTCAAATTGAGAGATTATAGAAATATATAAATCATTTAAGCCAAAAAATTTATTTGATTTTTTTTTTGACTAATTTTTGTTAATTGAATGTATTGTATGTACCTTAATAAAATACAATGAATTCAAAATTAAACAACATTCATACAATACATTTTCAAAAATGATTTATTTTGTATACTTTTAAAATAATTTGAAATTCCTCGAACTGTAATAAAATATACTTTTTAAAAATATCTTACTAAAATTATACAAACAAAACATAGTATATTTTTAAAATGAAAATACTACATTTTATATTGGTATGAGGTATTTTTCTGATTTTTATTTGCCACTGGAATGTGAATAAAAATGAAAAGTTATCATAAATCAGATTTTTTTTTTAACTTAAGTTTTCAAATTTCATTGGATTATAGAAAAACAAAGAATAGGTTACGAGCATTTGAATTGATTTTTTGTCAATTGAATCATATTGTGTCTCCTTAGAAAAATACAAATTCAAAACTAAGCAAATGCAAAATATTTTTTTAAAAAAATGTGTATCTTTACAAATAATTTCACACAAATTGCTCTAACTTTAATAAAAGTTAACTTACTTTATTTAAATATGTTACTAAAATGATGCATACAAAACATACCTAAAATAGCATATTTTTAAAATGAAAATACTAAATTTTATATTGATATGACGTATTTCTCTGATTTTTAATAATATAGATGTAATTTATAAATGTAGTAAAAATGGAGGTAACATTTTTTACAAGCATAACTTACCCTACTTTTAAAATCCTAAAAGCTTCCCATAGATAATCCTTCAAATTAGTACCCATTAAAGATAAACAGAACACTGCAACATCTACACTTTCATTTTGAAGTGGTATCTGAAAAATTTCAAGTTCCTTAGCATACCATAAATAAACACAATCAGTTCATGCTTTTAAATAAATTTACAATAGTAATTAATAATGTATAGCATAATAGAATAGTAAATATAAATCCACATTGCATATTTTTTTGAAATAAAATAAATTTGTACTTGATTCATGAATAGTAATCTTCATATATTGAAATATAAACATTTAAAATGTAATATGATTAAAATATCTTAACTAACACCTTTTTTTTAAACAATAACAATATGCATGTTAAGGTTTAGAAATTGAATTTAATCTAAAAAATTATCTATTTTTGAGTACATTTTTAAAAGGTTTTGCTCACTATTCTGTCTTTTCGATAATTTCTAGAACGAAACATGTGCCCTTTTTGTTTATTTAAATCAAATGTCTTCAAACTGTGTTCCACGAGTCACAATAAAAAAAAATTGAAAAAAGAATTATAAATGTGTTGCAAAATGAATTCATGTTCTCTATGAAGTTCATACAACTACAAGTATCTAAAACTCCTCCCAATCATTAAAACTGAAAATTTTATTTATACAGAACAATAAGAATATCAAATTGCTATTTCTTTATATGCAATAATACTAGATTGTGGATATTATATTGTTTACTATTCTGGGTTCCATGAAACAATTTTATATTCATCTGCACAATGTTTTAAAAAACTAATTTTCCAATGGAAAATGCACCTTTTTTTTCATTTGCAGAAAAAATGTCCATAATAAAGGATAGAACAATTTGTCAGTATATCAACAGATTTGAAATTAAAATCTAAATTAAAGCAAAAACTGCTTCTAAATTTTAGGTTGCAAAATCATACAAAATACACATGATTTTTCACACATCTATAAGCATTTTAATGCCATTCAGAATACTTTAAGGAAAAAATTTTTTCAACGTGAGTGGCTACAAAAACAAATTAAATGCAGAATATGAAATATGATTACAGATAATTTCAAGTTTGCATAAAAAAGATACAATCACGTATCCCAGTAATTAAATATGATGCATGGATGGGTGAAACTTGGAGCCCAAATATTATTAATTAAATAAGTTAAACTTAACAATATAAATTTTAAATAACAAAAGCAAAACTTTTTAAGTTGTCTTTATGGAAAGTACATATAACTGTAGTGTCTGGAGGGAGATTATGGAATGTTGGCGCTATGCAGCGCATCTTAGGCAGTGTGTGACTGTTTTTAGAGAGAAGGTGATTGACCCTTAAACGAGATGGTCAGGGAAGGGAGTTCCTTTGTTTGGGGTCAGAACTGAAATTGATACCAAGAAAAGATAGTTTCTTGGGTTTTTTGTTTAGCGCTGAGGATAGTGCTTGGATTTTTGCTGTATTTAGAAAGACAGGATTTGTTCTTTTGGCTGTGTGGTGGAGTATAAGAAAGTAATAAAGACATTACAACCAACATATTGATTTACTTTACACATATTATTTTAAAACATACTCTTGTGCGTGGAATGGGATTCCACAAAAGCACCTTTTACTTCAAAGGGTTCCGTAAGTTGAAGTGGCCGCGGTAGCCAAGTGGTCTAGGCATCGGATTGTGGCTAGCATGTCATGAGTTCGATCCTAGCACCACTGAAGACCCACCATGTATGGGAGCAATGTACGTTAAATCTGTTGAGAGCTCAAACATCCTTCTGTTGGTGTGGTAGTTAGGAGAGGGGGGTGCCAGCTCAGGTGTCATTCACGTCAATTGACCATGGTTCAAAATTACGCATACTGTCCCCAAAAGCCCTCGTGTAGCTGAACAGTGGGACGTTAATATCCACTCACTCACTCATAAGTTGAAAAAGTTTGAAGACCACTGATTTAGATTATAACAATCATAAAATGATTAATTTTTTTTTGTAGATAATAAAAACAAATTATAACTTTTCAATATTTTTCCTTCTTTGAATAAAAAAAGTGTATGTCAATCCATTCAACAAAATCACTTATTTTAAATTTATTATACTCAGCTGCTTTTCTGACGTTAAATAAATAGTGATTTGCTGTTGTTGTTAGGTGTTTTATACTGAGATACATAGGAAGATGAGAGAGGAAGGACAGAAACATGCATTACAAACAAAGTAGAATATAGACTTTTTATTACAAATGGTGATTCCAGCATACAACAGAAGGGGTGCGCTGTTTTCTATTCAAGATGGGAATCCACTTCAGGCGAAAGTCCAACTTTTCCCCCTGAAGACTATATCCATGCCTTATTCGGGATTCGAACCCGAGCCCACTCGGTTACAAGCCGAAGGTCATATCCACCATACTGGCTGGGCGGCTGTTTTGCTACAATTATAAAACTAATTATGATAATAATATGATTCTTAATGTAGCTACTAACCTACTTAAGTGATTGGGTACATAAATATTGTACTGTAGACCAATTTTGCTAATACTATTTTGCCAAAACTAATTATGATTATTACATGATTCTTAATGTAGTTACTAACCTACTTAAGTGATTGGGTACATAAATATTGTACTGTAGACCAATTTTGTCAAATAAAAAAAATCGCCAAATGCTGTCATCTCTATTATTGTTTTTGTACATTCACAGGAATGGTTTTCCACTAGTGGCTGCATACCGCAGCATCTGGTGATGTCTTTTAATTCCATTGATGTGGAATTTGATTAATTAAAATGCAAACTGAGAATGTTTAATATACCATAAAATCTAGCATATAACATGCACCCATACTAAGTTGCATTTTTAAATTTTTTGGTATTTTCACCATATAATGTGCACCCCCTTTTTTATGAAGAAACCTAAAATGTTTACCTAAACCTAAAGCCTAATGCTCATATGTTTTGAAGTCATTTATTTGAGGTATTATTCCAAGTTTTAGAAAAAAAAAATAGTATACTTCTAGAACTACAAACCTTTAAGTTCCTATGGAATGTCATTTCATTTTTATTTTTAAAGCTCTCATTTTTATACCTGGCATATAATGCACACCTATATGATCTTATTTTTTGTGTTGAAAGTGCACATTGTATGCAAGGTTTTATGGTAGTAAAAAGCCTTTTTGTTACTCCTTTTCTTAAAATGAAAAGAAATAATTAAATATAACCTATATTATACTAAATTTTGTTATGTGAAGTCTTATGATTTTTACAAAAAGGAAGAACAGAAATCCCTTCATTTATGCTAGAAAAAAAAAGGGGGAATCAAAATGGAATCCTGATTGAAATTGGAAACCATCTCACTATAAATGCTCAGTAGATGTTGGGAAACACATTTACATACTTGTGAAATAAATAATTTAAAAAACCACTTATAACCAGACCATCATGATATCTGGGCTCTAAACATTAAAAAGAGTAAACCCATATAAAAAGAAGAATCATTGGTGAAAATTAGACAAAATTATTTTTACTACAATATGCTTTTTACATAAAACAAATAGAATAAGTATAACCAACTTTTAAAATTTGAAAAATTAAACAGAAATAAATTTAATTTACAAACACAATCAATTTTAGTTTTATTATGTTATAAATAAATTTAGGAGCTATAATTAAAAAAATTCAAATATTACAGAACTATTATAACTATGCACATCATTTTTCAACTGATATAAAACAATGGTTTTGATTTACTTTTGAAATATCACATGCTTTAACATGCTCATTTAATGGCACTAGATCAAATGAGTGTACGGTCTTGTTTGGAAAAACTTGAGCAATTTTTGCATCACCACATCCCAAATCTGCTATCACCACATTTCCCTTTCTGTAAAACAGAAAAACATTAAATGTATACAACACGAAAATACTATAAAAAAAAAATAATACATAAATCATTCACTATTATTAATTTACTGAACTTGCATCAAATTCTTCTAATCGACATGAATGTTTTGGCAGAGTCATGAGCCTTGTCATTTCACGAGAATAGATAATTGCGTGATATTTGGTTTAAATTTATATAACATTAGAAAAAGATAAGGGATACTGATAATTAACTCTGAATCATGGTCAAATGTTAAAAATAACAGTTGATATTGCATTTCATTTACTTAACTTCCATTGTATGTCACATGCAGTGGCACACACAGGAGTTTTTTAAGGGGTTGAGAGTTCACTATTCATCTTTTGACACCTTTGGGCCCTGGTCAGCAAGTTGTGTAAGGCATACTGAAACTGGACTAATGGAATTGCTGCAATATGATCAGAAATGTTCTACTGTAGGTCTTGAAGACTATCAAGGTTGTTGCAATACACTTAAGACTCAAGGGTTTGCCATAAAAGTAATCGCCACAGACATATCGGGTAGCCAGCTAGGGCTGAGACTAGATTGTCATCTGTTAACAACACTGTCAGGAGTGAAGATTGAGTAAATGGGATCTATAGTTTAGAGAGATGCTTGTGCAGTTGCACCATCCTGTTGGAAGTAACCGTAAGTCTTTTCCTCCTCACTTAATGCTGACACAAACAGATTCAAAATGTTGGAAATGTAATGCTCCGAATTTACTGCCTGATAAAAGATGGGACTAATAATGTGGCACACCAAACTTATGATCATGCAATTGAGTATGATGGAAGTTATACGGATTCTCTGCTGCCCAGTTGACATAACTCAGGTGAAACCATGCTTCATCAGAAATAAAGAAAAGATCCATGTCCAAGCCATTCATTAATATCTCATTAAACAGCCAATCACAAAACTTGAGGCACTGTGGTGTATATGCTGGTTTTAATGCATGATTAAAGGACACACTGGAAGGATGCATTTTATGCTCCAGGTGGAGTATTTGTCAACCTGTCCGAGGTGATATGCCTGTCAGTTGTGACAGGTGCCAGGTTGATTTGTTAGGACTTGAAGCATTTTTTTGTTAACTTCATCCACATTTTCTATAGTTTGGACATGTTTTGGAATGGTTTTTTGGCTTGTTCAAAACAGATCCTGTTTGATACCATTTTGTGACTAATCGTTGCATGGCACTCTTTGCTGGACCTTTAAATTCATGAGCGAAAAAAAGAATACTCTTTCCACAAATTTGTTTTAATATAACTTTCCTCAATGAACACCTGCCTGTACAGTGAATACCATCTTTAATTGTGCACTGATAACTTGTAATGACACAACCCACACTAAGATCTGAACCAGTTTTGATCACTTGGTGTGCATGTCACATTCACGTCCAATCATATCCACTTGTCTGGGTCACTTTTATTTGCTCCCAGCCCCAACAATAAATGTTAATGCAGTGGTTCGTCAAACTTTTCCAACTCACAGAAGAAAGTGTTTTCTTGGAACCTCATTCCAAACACATACTTTGGTGAATATATCTCAAAATAACATTTAAAGTAGATTAAGATATTGTAGGCACTTTATGTAAATACAGTTAAAATAATTAATAGTTTAAAAAAAACTAAAAAACACGCTTTTATACTGAATTGAACTAAAAAGTAAAAAAATAATTCTTAATATAAGAATAAAATGATTAACGAGAAAATTAATGTCATTGGGGTAAAAGAGTGGGGTGCTTTGTACTGCATTTTTACACTAACTCGGGATAGAAGTTATAGAAATTATAACTGAATATTTATAGAACACCCATGTGCTTTTACCCCAATGACATTAATTTTCTCGTTAATCCTTTTATTCTTATATTAAGAATTATTTTTTTACTTTTTAGTTCGATTCAGTATAAAAGCGTGTTTTTTTTAAAACTATTAATTATTTTTCATTTTTTGGTTCGAACTACAATAAAAGCGTGTTTTTTAAACGATCATTTATTCATTGTTGAATTTATCCTTGAGTTTGATATTTGAAGCTGGAATTATGTGGTTGTGGAATTAGTCTTGCTCTTCAATGGATATTAATTAACAGGTCTGAAGTGTATTTATTCTCTCCATTTACTGGGCCTTAAATGAGTCCCATGTTGTTATATTAGATTCCGTCTCTATAGAACAGGTCAAACAAATAAAAATTTGTTAAGAAAAAGTTCGAATTAAAAAATTTTTAATGTACCATGTTTTTATAACGGACTAAAAAGTATAAAATTCCTCCTTTTCTTCTTTTTTCACATTTTCATGCATTGTCATCCACTTCTGAGCTATGGTCCAAATTTCAAGTCTCTAGCTCATCCGAAAGTCACACAGTTTAAAATCAATTACAAAATCCACCCGGACAGACATTAAAGAAAGCGAGTTAATAAAAACATGGTTGTTTTTTGTGTCAATCGTTTTTTCACCTTTTAAACATATTGCTATAATGTTAATTCGTACTTCTAAACGTATTGCTTTATAAAAATAAAAAAATATTTAGAACTTAAATTATTTTTTTCACATGCACAAGCCTTTTTTTTATTTTCATTTTCAGAAAAATGTTTATATTATGGCTAGAAATTGTTAACACACACCAACTCTCCACTTTCTCACATAAAGAACACTTTCTTTTTGTTTTATTTCTATTAACCGCAAGTGTATTTTATATTTGCATATAGTTAAATTCAAAACACTCGCCTTAGGGTTACACCTTATTCTTAGTCGCTAAATCTGAAATTAGCCGCCAAATCTGGAAATGATGTATGAAATTAGTCGCTAAATCTGAAAATGGTATATGGAATTAGTCACCAAATTTAAAAATGGAAAATGCAATAAGTCGCCAAATCTGGAAGTGGAATTGTTGCCCAATCTGATTATCCTGATTCCTCACGATCCTGAAAGGGACAATAGAACAAAATTATGAAATTATTGTATTGTCATTGGTCCTTGACAAGTGTGCAAAACTTCGAATTAATCTGACTTTTTAAAATGGGTAAAATTCGAGTTCCAAGATTCTGTTACAAGTGAGTGAAACTTATAAAAGCGTGTTTAAAAAAATTACATTTATTATTAAATTTTATAATTTTTTTAAAAATAAGTTACTCATTAATGATATTAATTTGTGATTTAAGTGCCACCTGCCATGCATTACATTTAGTAACTGGGATATATGCTAGTATTTTTTATATAGAAACTGCCAGGTCTAGGTCTATTAAGGTTAGATGCAGTCACATTACATATTCCAAGTTTAATTTGTTTTTATATTTAGTTTTTGTAGCTATACTTATGTTGAGAAATATATTTCCCTTAAACACAATGTTCTTATTGGCATTAAAATGTTTATAGCTGTGTGAGACATCCTGTGTATTTTGCATGAATTTGCAACCTAAAATTTAGAAGCTGTTCTTGCTTAAAATTTAGATTTTAACATCAACGTTGTTTATATTTTTTCCCTTTCCTTTATTATAGGTATTGTTTGCCACAAATGTAAGAAAGTGAACTTTCCATCACAAAACTATTTAGTTTGGCAAGACATTGTGCTAACTAATGAATGTAAAATTATCTCGTGCAAATATCCCGAGGTAGTAAACAATAGAATATTAACAATCTAGTAGGAGGTGTATATATAAAGATAAAATATTTTAATTATATTATAACTAGCTGACCCAGCTACGCGTTAATGTGGCTTTGCTTTAATACGTTAGTTCAATATTATTCTAAGCTGTTCAATGCAATCAAATTAATCTTCGTTTATAATTTTGGAGGGTTGAAATAAAGCATAAAACAACAAATTATTTTAATTTTGCATTTCATTCACTCCTATTTGAATGTAGCATAATGCATGAATTACTAACGAAGTCGTTAAGTAACAACATATGAAGATTTAATTTTAAAAATTTGGTGAATAACGTTGATTCCTTGCAATTTTTAAAATTATTTTTATCATTTTAAAGTATAAAAAATAATAATTTTATACAACTAATCGCTAATCGGTGCACAATATTTTTCGGTAACCCGTATTTTGCTAACACAAATAGATTCAACGGTTTTGGCACACATGAGCATGTAACACCTAGTTGCCCATTCGAGAAACATGGATTTTCTAAGTCCAAGTATCAAATGAATATTGTTCGGTTTCAGATTCATTTATGGTCATCGCAAAAGCCAAATGAATCGGAATTGAAGCCTTTTGAATGGTATTAGAGATTCTGACGGTATCAGTGGAATACGTGGCAACAAATTCCGTAGTAGCAGAACCGAATTTTCGTTCAAACTTTACAGTCAAAATGTTTGCTTCAAGAAGTTCTCGGTATAATTTTTTGATGATCAAACGTGCACTGTTGCATTATCTAGGTGAATTTAAGTAACGCAGATAATAACCAGGGAACCAACCAAAGATTATGCGGTGACATTTCTGATATATCTAGAGAATTCAAAAACTTGGTTGGAAAACTTACGGTTTTGTTTTCATCAACAATAGTGTTGATTGGTTTAAAAAAGTTGGATCAACTGGCAACAACCCTGTGACTGAAAGTTTATTTCATCACAATATCAACATTTTTTCTGATTGAGTAACAGGATTACAGAGGCAATAAATACCAAGATAATTATACAGTATATCCGGAAAGACACTCTCAATCAGTTCCTTTTTGCCTAAAGAACATTACAGAAATCGTCTGGTTATTTCATGCATTATGTATTGGGATGAAGTTCTACTTCATCGCTTCCGATATTCAGTAGGTTAGGAAATATTTGCTCAGATTGATCATCTTGCAAATGTACTCGCGTGTTTATGGTCAGTCGAAATGTTTCCACGTTTCACCATAAAAACGATTGTTTTAAACAAGCGTTAATCTTGTGAGCATAAGTAGAGTGTGTAATGGCTGTTAATACCTGTCGGAAATCACTAGACAATAATAGAACAGCAACACCGAATATTCTCTCGTTGCCATTTAAATCTTGCAAAGCTCTATGTAATGCTTTGAGTGAATGTTTATGGTTCATGGTACACTTATCCCTGATCATGACTGAATTCATTTGGAATACTGTAGCCAATCCACTCTTTTTTTCAATGGTAAACATTACATCTTGTATTTTATGAATGTCCAATAGCAGCTGATGCGGAATGTGCAGTTTTTTCACCATCTAACACAGTGACAACAATGCCCGAAGATGCAATATCCTATTGCAATCATAGTTTTGCACGACTGCACCTGAAAGTTAAGTTGCTACAGGGAATGAAAATCTGGAGGTGGAACTCGAGCACAAAGCCATTTGACCTCATTCCAGCAATATCCAGAAAATGTATGGAAGCTTTTGAAATCCGTATCCAGATTCTCGTTCCCACCCCGAGAAGTACTCGGTGCCCACTTTCGACGCCCTTGTTCCTGTAAGTTCAGTGTCTGAAGGGGGACATTACAGACGGTCGGTCGGCATTATCCAGCAAAGTTACGGGAGTTTCTAAAATACGATTTCATATTATTATTGTTTCCATCCAGAAAAACACCAGAAAAGAATTTTACAGCAAGCCTTTTCCACAGTTCGTGCAAAATACTTTTGTCTAGCATTATTTGACGTAGATATAAGAATATATTGAATTGGATTGAGAATATTCGGATCGGGAGCTCCGAAATACAATCAAGATACACTTTTTGCATCTCTACATTATCAAGTGGCCACGGAAGCAAAGTGGTCAAGGCATCGGATCATGGCTAGCATGTCATGAGTTCGAGCCCAGTACCACCGAAAACTCGCCGTGTGGGGGAGCGATTCACGTCGAATCTGTTGAGAGCTCAAGCATCTTCCCGTTGGAGTGGTGTGGTAGTTAGGAGAGGGGGTGCCAGCTCAGGTGTCGTTCGCGTCACTTGACCATGGTTCAAAATTCTGCGGTTAGTCGCCAAAAGCCCTCGTGTAGCAGAGAAGTGCAACGTTAATATTCACTCACTTTACGTCGGCAAGATAGGGTGGTA
Source organism: Trichonephila clavata (assembly GCA_019973975.1). Lineage (NCBI taxonomy): Eukaryota > Metazoa > Arthropoda > Arachnida > Araneae > Nephilidae > Trichonephila > Trichonephila clavata. The sequence continues at coordinate 7,712 of BMAO01006057.1, read as the reverse complement.
ATGCTGCCAAAGAATATTCCGATCCCTCGGCATTATCTAGCAAAAATACAGGAATTTCTATATTTCGATTTCAGACTTGCTTAAACCATCTCAAATTACATTAGGAATACACTTTTCCCGCACCAAGACTTAAAGGGTGAGCTCCTGCCCCGGTTTGCATAAAAGACGGTCATCCTGAATTATCCAGCAAAGTTACTGTTATTTCTCAGATTGAATATTCGATTCGGATTATCCGTTTTGAAATACACCAGGGACAACGTTTTCATGACCCAAGGCTCTTTTTTAAGACTACAGTGTGTCTAAAATACAGTCAGCTGGCATTATCTGACAAAGTTATCAAAACTGCTAAAATTCAATTTCAGATTATCATTTCACACTCAGAAATGCACACGGAGCTGACTTTTGATGCTCCATCGCGAGCAAGTTCAGTCACTAGAGATAATGAAAATCCGGACATGGGACTCGAATCATTTGCCTTTTCTCCCAATTCAGACAATATCCGGCAAGTTTAGTGGAGTTCCTGAAATATAATTTCAAATTATCATTTCCTGCCCCTAGATACAACTGGAAATTACTTTTGTTCCCCTGAGCCGGCAAGTTCAGTCCCTGGAAGGGGCATTAGGGTCATCCGTCATTATCTGGCAAAGTTACAGGAATTTCTAAAATTCAATTTCAAACTCTCGTTCACCATCCCGTATTAAAACAGAAACGCATTTTTCCTGCATTCGTCCTGAATTATTCGGCAAAGTTACAATTATTTCTCAGACTGGATATCAGATTCGGATTATCCATTCTGAAATATGCCAAGGTCCAAGTTTTGAAGATTCAAGGCTTTTAATGTAAGCCCTTGTTATGGTGCGTCTAAAATATGGTCGGCCGGTTTTATCCGGCAAAGTTATGGTTATTTTTGGAACCTGACTCGAAAATCAGATTCCACACCCTGAAATATGCCAGGCACTTAATTTTCGTGCATTTTGGTTTGCAATATCTGCTTCCACAGATACATGAGCAATGCCACATTATGTGATTATTCCCTTACGGGAATCTGGCAACGTTTTTTTCTGGATTCTTCACATTTACGGTAATAAAAAAATTATGGCGTGATTAATTGAAATAAAAACCATCCTATGTTTTAAGTTGGACGAAATGACACACAGTGTGCAAAATTATATTATGATCGGTTGAGTAGTTTCGGAGTCCATCGCGGACAAACACGTATATTTTATATATAAAGATAAAAGTTTAAAAAGTGTTGCAAAATAAAGTTATATGTAAATAAAAATTTCAGTTTAAATGAATAGGGAGGTGAGCTTTAGTTATTTGTAACTATACAAAATTCAAGGAGAACGTGGATCTATTTCGTATTCATATTTATTTCTTCTCGATTTTTTTGTGACTCATGGAGCCACAGGGTTCCTTTTAACACAATTTGAAGACCACTGATAATGTAACCAAAATTTGAACCTGCAATTAGACTTTAATATGGCTGGCCAGAACCTAGAACTTCATTTTTTCCTTCCATTCAAATTCTAAGACAGAGTTGAATGTAGTTATCATCAATTATATCATCACATATTACATAGAATTGGGACTTGAGCATCAAATCTGGTTCCTGATACCAGTGGCTCAAGGAATAGAGAACCATTTGGAAAAATTGGTGATTGGTAAAATACATCAGTAAACTACTGATGTATATCAAGAATTCTCTTAAATTAGCAATATGTCAAAACTAAACAAACTTTGATAATGTAAAATATAAATTTTAATGTTATAAAAACAGAATTAATGGATTTTAGCAAATTAAAGAAAAATGTTCTCAATATGAAATAAAAATCACACCAAACCTAGAAAAAAAACCCCAATTTTTTTAAGAATTCAAATTCTTTCTAAGGAAGAGATAAAAGCTTTTTTCTTTCTTCAAAGGAATTAAGAAAATTTTGAAACAGCTCATTCCATTTTCTAGTTTTGAGCATTTTTTGATATATGAACTCCAAAAAGTGAGAATCGAATTCTCACAACTACATAATCCAAACAATGACACATTTTTCTTTATGCATTCAAGTTAAGTGTCCTTCATAGTATTTCATTTTGAAACATGGATCTCAAAAGAAATTAAATCACAGTAGACCGTTCAAATATAAATATTCCTTACTAAAATTGGTCATATTTAAGTAGCTTTCTTCAACCTCCAATTATTCTATCCTACAAATCATCTAAAAAGATACTCATGTATTATTTTCTTGTGGTATTCTCAAATAAATCCATTGAATACTTCAACTAAATGTATAGTAATTTTACAAATCAAATATTAACTTAATTCAAAATCAACACTTAAGCATTTCTACATTATGTTCATTCCTCCTTTATTCTCTAGGTCAGTGGTCTTCAACTGTGCTCCACGGAACCCCGGGTTTCCTTAAGGCATACCAAGGGTTCCAAAAGTTACAGCAAAGAAAAGAAACATAAATACAGTGGGCCCCATAATTGAGTATACACGTCAAAAGTTTGATTTTATGCAGAATAAGTTAAATTTTACTGTGAAATAATCGAATTTTTCAGTGTTGATACTCCAACCCTGTCTCTCCAGCTTTGTGAGCAAATAAAATAGTTTTGTCTTTTCTTTTTTCCGAAGAAAAAAAAAAATTTAAAAAATAAATAAATATGAAAATTTCCCAAAAAACTATGTCACAAAATTGAGTATACAGTTAATGAATTTGTCAGTTTCTTACCACTTTTTTTAAAAAAATAAATTCTTTAAACTATTATTGCAATGTCCATGACAAATGTGAACTTTTTAATAGTTTTTCACTGTTATAATTAACTTTTTTGCAATCTTAAAATCATGAAATTGAGTTCAAGGAAGGAAACTTCTGAAAATGAATGTTGCTTAGTCATTAAATGGTCAAAAGATGGCACATCTCTTCGAGAAATTGCTTCGTTAATTGGAAAAAGTCACGGTTGTGTTCAAAAAATAATTCAAAAATATCAAAAAACTGGATCTAGAGCCAATATTCCAGGAAGAGGGCGTAAGGAAATTTTAAGCACTACTGCAAAGAAGAAGATTATATGTTCAGTAAAGAAAAATCCAAAGTTAAGCGCCCCAAAACTTGCATCGTCGATGTTCTCAGAAATTGGAAGAAACATTTCAGCTGAAACTGTTAGACATGCTCTTCATAATGCAGGATTTCATGGCCGTACTCCAAGACGAAAACCACTCATTAGTTATACCAATAGAAAAAAAAACGCTTTCTTTTGCAAAAAATCATATTTCAAAACCAGAATCATCTTGGAACACTGTTTTGTTCTCCGATGACAGCAAATTTAATCTGTATGGAAGCGACAGACGATATAAAGTATGGAGAGAAGCTGGGAAAGAATTAGATCCTGCGAACACCATAAAGACGGTTAAGTATGGAGGTGGACCCGTCCTCGTTTGGGGCTGTATGGTAGCAGCAGGTGTAGGAGAGCTTATCTTTATTGATGGTATTATGGACAGAATGGTATATCTTGACATCTTAAAGAATAATTTACATAAAAGTGCCAACAAAGTAGGACTTGGGTCAAACTTCATCTTCCAGCAAGACAATGACCCAAAGCATACGGTGAAGATAGTCAAGTTATATTTGCTGTATCATTGCAAGCAGCAACTACATATTCCACCACAACCTCTAGATCTAAAAGTTATAGAAAATTTATGGGCTCAGTTGGAAAAATCCATTTATGAACATGATGTGACGAGTAAAGAGGATCTAAAGAAGGTCTTACAAGAAGAGTAGGCAAAAATTTCAGTTGAAATAAACAAAAAAGCTGGTGGAATCCATGCCTAAAAGATTACGAGCTGTGATCCAGGCCAAAGGATATGCAACAAAATATTAATTTGTTTTTCCTATGGAAATTAATAAAGATATATACTCAATTTTGTGGTGTAGTTTTTTAACCAAGTCTCATATTTATTCTTTAAAAAAAAAATTCGATTTCACAATTTTTTTTTTTTACACATTGGAAGAGAAGAGAAAATAGTATTAACAAGTAGAAAACACGATTTCCTTTTTGCAAAATTTAGGTTCTTAGGTAAAAACATATTTTATACGTCAAGATGTATACTCAATTTTGTGGCTCACTGTATGTATGCAAAATGGATTCACCTTCTCTATGATGTTTGTATAGTTACAAGTATATGAAGTTTATCCTATAAGTTAAAACTGAAATTTTATTTATACATTATAACTTTATTTTACAACACTTTATAAACTTTTATTATAATTGTAGCGGTACCATAACTCACTTGACGCAGCAAAGTCGTCGAACCCTCTCGACGCAGCAAAGTCGCCGGACCCACTCAGCGCAGCAAAGTTGTCTCACATATGACGCAATCAACAAAGTCGTCTCACGACGCAATCAGCAAAAAGCCGTCACAACTCATGACGCAGCAGCAAAAAAAACACGCTTGATTAAACAAATACATCGTTCGTTCGCCCTCCACCGACTCACTAGTGGGGTGTATGTAGCAGTACCATCTATATAAGCCAGTAACTACCTCCACACCACGATGATCATTTTGGTGTAGTGGATAAGTTACTCGGCTTCGGATCCAAAGGTACCTGGTTCTATCCTACAGGATAAGCGCGCCACTTCATAATATTATAAAAGAATATTAAAACATTTTATCTTTATATAAAATTCCTACAAGATTGTGAATCGCTTTTATACTGGTTAGTTAGCACAAAGTCTTTCAAAACTAAATTTAATGGAAAATGTACCTTTTTGCATTTGTGGAAAAAACACATATAATGAAGGAGAGGAAAGAACTTATCCACAGATTCAATATGTTAAAATCTAAATTTAAGTAAGAACAAATCCTAAATTTTAGCTGCAAATTCATACAGAAATGCACAGTATTTTTCACACAGCTATAAATATTTTAATGACATTCAGAACATTGTTTGTAAGGGAAATATATTTCTCAACGCGAGTGGCTACAAAAACATAGTATAAAAACAAATTAAACATGGAATATTTAAAGCAATTGTATTTAATCTTAAAAGATCTAGACTGACAATTTAGGTGAAAAAAAGCAATTAAACATAATGCATGAGTAGGTGACACTTGGATCCTAAATTAATATTATTAATGACTAAATTATATTACACATTAGAATTTTTAATAATAAATTCAATATTTTTTAATTGCCTTTGCATAATGCATCTATAACATGCTAATTTATTTTAAATATTATTTTGAGATGTATTCTGCCAAGTATGTAGGTATATGGAATATAGTTCAACGAAAACACTTTCTAGTTCTAGGGGTACCATGAGTTGAAAAAGTTTGAAGAGACCACTGCTCTATGTCATTAAATAAAACAAGAAAAGAAATTTAATAAACAAACAAATTAAATTTTGCAGTTAAATTTCTCGAAACAATTAACAGAAAGAACAATTCCCTATTATTTAAAAAACTGGAACCAAGTTTCATTGTTGATCAAGCTCTAAGAATCAAACAATGACTCCTTTAACAAAGGCAGCTCAAAACATTTTCTTAAGAAAATATTCCACTTCAAAATAACACACTAAACAATAAAAGAGAACTTATACCAAAGTATTCTGTATTTCAATTGATCAGGGTTACGAAATATACAATTCACCATAAAAAAAATCATTACTGCATCACAAAATCTGTAAATTATAAAGAGACAGCACCCAGATCTTCACTCTAGCTAATATCAACAAATTACGACACTTAAAATGAAGAATTCATTGGAAAGACTTGAAAGAAAATGGTACTTACACATTACCGCAATCTATCCACGACACTATAGGAAATGAAGCACCTGGATGCCGATTCAGTATGTACAACACATAGAAAATTAGGGGTGCCAACTTTGTGAGTTATTAATAAAGCTGGCAATTGTTGTGATAATATGCAAGTACCAAAAAAAGAAACATATGAATAAAACACTTAATCTGAAATCGACTTAGTTATCATATGCAAGAATATTCAATATATTATTTTATCAATAATAGTTAAGAAATGACATATTACTTATGATTCCATAAAATAGAATCGCAAATTGTTACACTTAAGTGATCCTTTCAAGATTTATTAATTAACCTCTTAAGTGCAGCAAGTGTATATATGTCTTGCTCAACCAGTGCGTTATGTACCCTGGATAAATATATCTGTTCCCCAAAATACGATTCTTCTCTTTGGGCGGCTATCAGTAAAATTATTCTGAATGTTTAGGAATATAACAAAATAACATTGACAGCATTTTAGAAGTATTTACTTATTTCAGGGAGAAATTTGCTTATTTTTGCCTTTTCTTTCTCTCCCAATACATCACATATGCACGCCTATGCCAAAAAAGGTGGCCCTGGGGTGCGAATAGCATAACTTTTAATAAGGGGTTAAAAATGTGTGTCAATAATTCATCAGATCCTATTTATTATATTTTCAATATTTCTAAAATAGTAATACATAAACTTTATGTGATTAATATATAAAATAATTTTTCATTTTCTAGTGAAATAAAACTTACTGTATTTATTTGAATCTAAGCTACATCTCAAATTTAAAACACATTTTTGTGAAAAAGTAAAAAGTTTATCCATGTGATATTTGAGAAGCTAATAAGAATCAAAATGAGAACTAATAAAAAGGGAACAATGACTTTACTTTACCAGTATTAAAAACTTTGAAATACATATATGAACCAATAATTGCTCCAACTATCAGTATCGTAAAAAATTTCATCAATATAATGAGTCTTTCTGTCTTTAATTCTATGTTGCACCCAGTTTTCAGTAGCATTGGATAAAAAGTGCAGTTTAGATTCCAATAAATATGGTATTTATTAAATGAAACATAATAATTAGTTAAAAAAATATGCATACATGTATGGAAATATAAAAGCACCAAACTTTGATTCCAAGGATGCAATCTGTTAAAACTTATTAGGATAAAAACAAAGCACAAGTTTAACAGCTCCCCTTCTTTCAGATAGTGAAATATTCCTAAATATAGCATTCTGACTTCATTATTTCTTTAGAGAGAAACTTTTATTTAAGTAGTCACAGTGATGTTTGATTCAACTCATTCATCTCCCAAATAATACATGTTAATTATTACATTATGTTTGATAAGTGGACATACATGGTACAGCCACATAAAATTATTTAGTTTAATATTTTTTTATATTAAGGAGGTTAAACTACATCAGAGAAAATGGTACTTGCATATTAGTATCACTGCAACAAAATTTGAGCCTGAATTGCATCTTAACATCAAAGATTCTTACGTGTTTTATTTGAAGAAAAATAATTCTTGTGGAGCAATTTTGTTTGCAATGATGCTAATATGTAAGTACCGAAAAAAAAAAGCACAATTTGAAAATATGAGTTATTTACAATTTCTGCAGATCAGAAATTATCTCATTCACAGGATTCATAGGCCATTTTGATACTTGCTGTCTAAAGCCCAAATGATAGTCTTGAAATTCATCATTATTTTGCTTAAAATATTCAAAGGATTCTTTTCCTGTTTCAGTATATAATTTTTCGTTTAACAACCTAAATTTTGATGTAACCAATTTTGCATGAACCTTAGCTCTTAAACTTGTAGACATTTTAGAATTTTTTTGACTGTATGTTCCTTTGATTTTTCAGTTCAGTTTTTTTTTTATGTGTGTGTAACATCTTTTCTATCGGTTGCGG